>JAWHQI010000114.1:3945000-4137500 GCA_033032865.1 Dactylorhiza incarnata
ATATCCGAGATCGCATTCGAGCAGAGCAGAGGAAAGATGTTGCCCTGGAACCTATTCTTCGAGCAGTGGAGGCTGGTTCTGCGGAGGAATACACCATGCAAGAGGATCTGGTTCACTTCCGTGGCAGGTTATACATACCCGCAGGTGGAGGAATTCGAGAGGACATTATGAAGGAAGCTCACTGCACAAAATACTCGGTGCACCCCGGGATTGTCAAGATGTACACTGATCTGCGAAGGACGATGTTTTGGCCTGGGATGAAGAAGGATATCACTTATTTCGTCATTCACTGCGAGGCGTGCCAGAAGGTAAAGGCAGAGTGTAGGAGTCCGGCGGGGTTGCTGCAGCCGTTGTCCATTCCCGAGTGGAAGTTTGAAGACATATCCATGGATTTCGTTCACGGGCTGCCTCGTTCCCGCTCCGGGAGTGACTCTGTTTGGGTGATCGTGGACCGTCTGACGAAGGTCGCAAGGTTTATACCGATGAGGAAGGATTCGCATGTTGATGTGTTGGTAAGACTCTTCGTCGAGCAGTTCGTTCGCTATCATGGGGTGCCCAAAACGATCGTTTCGAACCGTGATGGTCGCTTTACCTCCAGGGAGTGGAAGGCAGTGCAAGCTTATTTGGGTTCCCGTTTGACCTTTAGCACGGCCTTCCACCCTCAGACGGATGGTCAGTCAGAGCGGACGATCAGGACCCTTGAAGATTTGTTGCGCCTTTGTGTTTTAGATCGAGGAGAGCCATGGGAGAGACTCCTGCCCTTGGTGGAGTTCTCGTATAATAACAGTCACCAGGCGAGCATTGGCATGGCTCCTTATGCGGCATTGTATGGAAGAAGGTGTAGGACACCTTTGTCTTGGGTCCAAGATGAGGACCCAAGGCGCTAGGGGAGAAATTCATCGATGATACCGATGATATGGTCAGGCTGATACGAGACCGCATGCTTGAAGCGCAGAGCCGGCAGGCAAAATATTATGACAAAAAGCACAGGGCCGTGGAGTTCCATGTTGGGGACAAAGTGTTCTTGAAGATCAGGCCGATGCATGGTGTGTCTCGGGTTCGGGGAAGGAAAAAGCTCAGCCCTCGTTATATGGGGCCTTATAACATCCTGGAGCGGATTGGCCCCTTAGCTTATCGATTGATGTTACCGCCAGAATTGGAGAATTTACACGACGTCTTCCATGTGTCCTCCCTTCGGAGGGCCTTGCTTCGCCCTGATCAGCATGTGGTAGCTACGTCTGGTCCTGTGGAGACCGACAGGTCTGTCCGGCTGGAGCCTTTGCGGATAGTAGACACCGAGACCAGAGTGCTGCGGAGAAAGAGGGTTCCGTTGGTGAAAGTGTTGTGGTCCAACCATGGACGGGAGGAATACACTTGGGAGCCGATGGACCTTATGCGGCAGCATTACCCGGGATTGTTTTCCCCAGGTATGGCCTAAACTTGTTTGTCATACCTTGATTTAATACCATAGCCTAAACTTAGTATCATGTAAATATGCGCTAAACCCAGGTAGAAGCCTTGTAGGCTTATCCATCCCCTTCTTGGTTTCGTTATGCCCCTACAGGTTTGGGATTAAAACATTTCTATACACATATATCCGTGAAATCTTATTACCTGGGCTCTATCTCTCTTTTATTGATTTTCAAATGGTATTGTGTGTTGAGGTTATGCTCCAGGGAAGGATTGGGTTTTTCTTTTCTTTCTTATTAACCTTACTGATGGGGCTGTTTTGAGGTTATGCCCCAGGAAAAGTTTTGGTTTATAAACTAGGAAATCTATGGTTATTAGTAACCCCATTATAGTGCTGTTTGAGGGTTTGCACTCCAGGAAGTTAGGCTAGCATTTTATTTTGTGTTCAGAATAGACCTGCTGCTATGGTTTATGACTTTATGTGACCCTCGTGACCCCCCAACCTAAATTTCGGGGATGAAATTATTTTTTCGTTTAAAGGATTTGTAACATCCCAATCCTAGAGGAGCAGATATTGCTGTCGCTGATTAGAAATTTAGAATTCTCGGCTAGCAGCTTCCGTTCGACGAATTCGTCGAATTCGTCGAACGCAAGCTGCTCCCGTTCGTCGTTCGACGAACGGGGAGCTGCTCCCGTTCGACGAATGTCGAACGGGGAGCTGCTCCCGTTCGACGAATGTCGAACGGGGAGCTGCTCCCGTTCGACGAATGTCGAACGGGGAGCGCTCTGCTAGAATTCATCCCGTTCGTCGTTCGACGAACGGGGAGCTGCTCCCGTTCGACGAATGTCGAACGGGGAGCGCTCAGCTAGAGAACCTCCCGTTCGTCGATCGACGAACGGGGAGCTGCTCCCGTTCGACGAATGTCGAACGGGGAGCGCTAAGCTGGGAAGGCTTCCGTTCGTCGTTCGACGAACGGGGAGCTGCTCCCGTTCGACGAATTTCGAACGGGGAGCGCTCAGCTAGAGAACCTCCCGTTCGTCGATCGACGAACGGGGAGCTGCTCCCGTTCGACGAATGTCGAACGGGGAGCGCTAAGCTGGGAAGGCTCCCATTCGTCGTTCGACGAACGGGGAGCTGCTCCCGTTCGACGAATGTCGAACGGGGAGCGCTCAGCTAGAGAACTTCCCGTTCGTCGTTTGACGAACGGGGAGCTGCTCCCGTTCGACGAATGCCGAACGGGGAGCGCTAAGCTAGAGCAGCTCCCGTTCAACGATCGACGAACGGGGAGCTGCTCCCGTTCGATGATCGTCGAACGGGAAAGCTTAACACATTCCGGAGAAAAAAAGGGGGGGAGGCCTGGCTGCTATTTGTTTATTTTATCTTGGGGAGCCAGTGGAATAAAGTCCAATAAGGAGATGACACCTATGTTTGGAGTCCCAAGGCCTATTAATGCAAACCAAAATGAAAGGGCCGAGCCATCTCATTTTCTCCTCTTCTTCTTCATCATCTTCTTCCCAGAACTCGATCTTCCTCCCTCTCTTTCTCATTCTCTGTCTCCACCTCTCCCCCACCCCACTTAGGGTTTTGGCCAAAAAAATTCGTGGAGAAGCTCGTACGTCCGTTGGAAGAAGAGCTAGCTTGGAAAGAGTTGAGTTCGTCCAAGCGCCGTCATGCCGCCGCGATCGTCGGCCCGGATTCAGGTGACTTCCGACCCCTCTCCCTTGGTGCTAGTATCTTAGACCCCCTAGGCGAGATATCGAACTCAATTGAGTCGATTTGGGAGCGAAATGGAGTTCCGTAGGTTGAGGCCGCGTTAGGGTTTTCGCCGTAGGGCACCGATCGCTGCGAAACGCCCTCATTCAACTCCCCGCTTCATTACGAATGCAAGGATGCTGATCTCGTGAGACGTAGTGGCCTCATGAGGGAGCATGGGAGGAGAGAAGATGTTTGCCCTAAATTCCATTTGGGAAGACGATGAATAATTCCCTGTAAATGGGATTTCATTTATATATATATATATGTTCAATAAGGATGAAGAAGGTGGCCTTTGCTTTGCTATATATATATAGGTATATGTTCCCTGCCAATAGGATTTCCATTATATATATTTATATATATGTTCAACAAGGATGAGGAGTCCTCTGTTATATAAATATGTTCAACAAGGATGAAGAAGGTGGTCTTCGACTTGTATATATATATATACACATATAGTTCCTGTTATAGGATTTGTTAATTATAACTTGCATAATATGATAAATAATCCTCTGTTATAGGATTGTTAATTAATTATGACCAATGGTGGAAGTCCAGTAGCTTGGCTTGAATAGATTCCATAGTTAAATAATATGTTATGCCCTCATGTGCGCAAGTAGTCCGTAGTCCTATGAATTGATTTAATAGTGTCCAAGTTATACGCACACCACTGCACACGAGTAATCAACTCAGAACGGGCGGCACGGTTAACTTAGTGCGGGTCACAAGTTATAGTTATAGCCGGTGGTGAAGAGGTAAGGACCCAGTTGTTGGGGGACTTGGATGCTAATTAGCATCGATGATTGCCGCGCGAGGCGGAAGGTGGTAAGGCTCGTGGAGCGAGTCCTTGGTGCTCGATAGCAAGCATGGTGTGTTCAAACTACGTAGGTAAACATAATTGCGCATGGGGGTATAGATCCTCGTGGGAGGATAAGTTGTGGCGGGTCTACGGGCTCGCTAGTCGTGACACCGACAGAAGCCGGCAGTTAGACTCAGACCGGTTGGGTTGGAATGTCTTGGTGTCCATCTACCCAATAGATCCCCTCCGCGTCTTGAAGACCCCGCATGAATGCGGGTAGTACGCAGGGACTCCGCTATGAGCAAGAGCGTCGAGGCGTACATAGGCCTAGGACCGGTAGTGTTCATACCCTCCTAGTAGTGGCGAAGCCCGTGCCACTGCCACCGTCTGGCCACGACGGGGGGCGCCTGAGTGGTTAGCTACCCTCGAAAAGTGGGAACTAAATGTCTATGTCGACATAGCAATCGTGCATGAGTCAGTCCTCATATCATAATCATTGCATTGCACCGCATTCATATCATAATCATTGCATTGCACCGCATTGGAACCTCATCATATAAACTTGTATGGGCATCCTTATATAATGAGTTACCTTTATATGCAGACCCTTGACTTATAAGCTTGTATGGGCATCCTTATAAGTTAAGTTCAATTCAGTTCTCTAATACTCTGCTTATGTCTGTGCTACTTATACTTGCAAATATATATAACCACTGCTACTTTTATGCTTACGAACATATTAGATAGTGCTATGGAAAGTGCGTGGGCACTTAAACAACCGACACATATGAACAACTATTACCTATCACCTGCTTGTTTATTATTGCTAATATTGCAGCTCCTTTTCTTCCTTTCCGCCCGGTGCCTTGGAGTCGCCGGGGGAGCGGATGTGAAACCACTTAGTCTTTATGACTAACGGTTGCTATGTCCCCTTTTTAGGAGCGCACCCTGGAGCGGCAGCGCAACCTGGAGCAGCGGCGCACCCTGGAGCAGCAGCGCACGGCGCTGGAGACGGATAGTCCGGCTGGGACGACAGGGCAGGATACCACGATACCATCGCAGCCCTCAGTGACAGATGTGAGCGAGTTTTGTTGTAGCCCTTGGGGCCTTTCCTTTTGTTACTCTGATATTATACACTCGTTTGGTGTGTATTTGGACTGTACTTATGCGGATATATATATCTGGTGGCTTTTTTTTTATTTTATATGATGGGTTGGCATTGATGATATTTGTTAGCCGGCAGGATAGGCGTCTTGTGGAGGAGGCTAGCCCGTGAGCTGGCGCTTCGGCAAGGCGGCTGTCCTGGGCATAAGACTTCCCTCGGCCGTGTTTTGTGTTCCGGAGGGGGGGGGGGTCTTACACCCTCAGCAAGGATGCGGCGGAGTTCGCAAGGAGGTGTTCAAAGTGCCGGCTCTATGCTCCGCTCCAACTCCTCCCAGCTCAGAGGCTCTGAACCATCACTGCTCCCTGGCCCTTCGCCATATGGGGTTGGACCTAGTTTGCCCTTTCCCTCAAGCTAGCGGCCAAAGAAGGTTCTTACTGGTCATGATCGATTATTTCTCCAAATGGGTAGAAGTTAAGGCGCTCGCCAAGGTAACATCTCAAGTTGTAAAGAATTTTGTGTGGGGAGAAATAATCTGCAGGCACGGCCTCCCCCTGGCTATAGCGACGGACAATGGGCCTCAATTTGCTAGCGAAGAATTTGTTAGCCTCTGCACCCAGCTTGGCATCGACCTCAGGTTCGCATCGGTTCATCACCCAAGAAGCAACGGCCAGGTGGAGGCGGCAAACAAAGTAATCGTCAACCTACTAAAGAAGACGGTGGAGAACCTCCGGGGGAAATGGGTAGAGCAGCTACCATCCGTCCTCTGGGCCCTGAGGACTACTCCGAACACCGCCACTGGGGAGACCCCGTTCAAACTTTCTCATGGGTCCGAAGCAGTCCTTCCCATCGAATTTGAAGTAAAATACCCCAGGGTGATCGTCGCAAGTGAAGGGAATGAAGAGTGGCTAGTGGCCAATGACGAGGAGCAAAGGCTACCCTTGGACATAGTGGAGGAACTCCGGGACCAGGACACCGTCAGGCAGGAAGAAATCAAGCGGCGAATGGCCCGATATTTTGACAAGCACATCCGAGTAAAACATTTTTAGAAAGGAGACCTGGTCTTGAAAAAGGTCGATGCGGTCGGAAGAGGGGCCTCGGTAGGTAAGCTCAACCCCAATTGGGAGGGTCCATACATTGTAAGCGAAGTGCTCAAGTCAGGGGGGTATCACCTCCAAGATGTGGAAGGGGTACCTCTCGGCCGAGCCCGAAGTGGAGAAGATTTGAAACGATTCTATCCTTAAAAGTTTATGGCAATATTAATTGTATATTTTACTTCTTCACTTGATAGTTATAACCATTATGCGAGGACAGGCAAGGTGACAAGTTTTTATGCTGGAATGCCCCAGATCAATTCCGCTCCCGGGCTCTCACTAGACGGGGGGTTTCAGGTTGATCTCTAGAGAGGCTGGCAAGGTGACAAGTTTTTATACTGGAATGCCCCAGATCGATTCCGCTCTCGTGCTCTCACTAGACGGGGGTTTCAGGTTGATCTCTGGAGAGGCTGGCAAGGTGACAAGTTTTTATGCTGGAATGCCCCAGATCGATTCGGCTCCTGGGCTATCACTAGACGGGGGGTTTCAGGTTGATCTATGGAGAGGCTGGCAAGGTGACAAGTTTTTATGCTGGAATGCCCCAGATCGATTCCGCTCCCGGGCTCTCACTAGACGGGGGGGTTTCAGGTTGATCTCTGGAGAGGCTGGCAAGGTGACAAGTTTTTATGCTGGAATGCCCCAGATCGATTCCGCTCCCAGGCTCTCACTAGACGGGGGGTTTCAGGTTGATCTCTGGAGAGGCTGGCAAGGTGACAAGTTTTTATGATGGAATGCCCCAGATCGATTCCGCTCCCGGGCTCTCACTAGACGGGGGGTTTCAGGTTGATCTCTAGAGAGGCTGAAAAGGTGACAAGTTTCGATGCTGGAAGGCATCAGGTCCATTCTGCTCCCGGGCAAGAAGATGAGTTCTTTATAAGGTCAGGATGAAATGAATCAGGTTAGCGAGACTTCGGCGCTGACCCGATCCTTCTCGCTCGGCGGGCCTGCTCGCTCGACGAAGAGAAAGATTTCTCACGATAGTATGCGAGTGACGAGAATCAATCATATGCGCTCTGAGGTATCCGGTGCTCGGTAGAAAGGTCGCAGGCACAGGGTAAGAGGCGAGCTCTAGCCGAGAAGAAAACTAACTCGCGAGACCTAGAGAAAAACACATACCTAAAGGGTAATAATCCTAAGGCAAATAACGAGAGGCCAGAGCAGCCAAAAAGGTCCTATGCATGTCTATTCGATAACGTAAGATGCGAGAATGATCATCGCGAGAATAGCCTACATAAAAATGAACATCGAGATAAGCGAGAGCGAGGTGCCGGCAAAAAAGACAAAATAGCAGAAAGGGCGAACACAATACAAGGCTAAAAATATGCATCCATGCATTTCACAGTTAAATTACAGAAGGCGGCGATCTCGCCAGCCCAAAACAAAACAGAAAATAAAATCAAAAATCTATAAGCATCATGAGTCGCTCGCGAACTCTTCCTCTTCATCGCTGCTCTTCACTGGTGGAAGCGGGATGAAGAGCTCCGGGACGATATCCTCCAGAACCATGTCAGCCGCGTCGGTAGCTAGGAGGCCGGCCGCCTTCATCGTCGAGAAGATGTAGCGAGCTGACTCGGTGGACTCCAAGTGAATGTCCTCGTCTCGCGCTCTCCGCTCTTCCTTCAGACGGCGGGGGGAAGGGGGAACGACGGCACGGGTGAGATCGCAGTTTAGGGCTTTCAGCCCAACCACCTCGCCCTCCAATTCCTTGATGCGAGCGTCGGCTCTTCCGGCGGCCTCGGCATCCTGCAAGAAAAACAAGTTAGGGAAACGAAATTGCCGAAGGAAAGGAGGGTGACGAGGTCTAGGTAACTCACCACACTGCCCTCTGCGGCGAGTAGCTTCTCCTTCAGCTGCGTGTTCTCGGCAAGGAGCCCCTGATAGGCCCTCGCGAGCTCCACGTTCTGAAGCTCCAGCTGTAAGCAGCGCCTCCCCGTCATATGGGCGAGCTCGGCAGAGCGCAACTGTGACCTTGCGCTCTCGAAAGCGAGGATTCTCGCAGTCTCGTCTTTATAAGACCCCACGTCCTCGCGCCCATAGAGGGTGAACGAGAGGTCGAAGGCATGACCGATAATGGTCTCCTTCTCCACCCAGGAGGGAAGGATGGTGGAGATGTCCACCCGGTTTGTCTCCGGTTTCCAGTTTACCAAGAGCTCGCCGGTCTCATCCCGGCGCCTCTGGCCGAGGCCGAAGTTGTAATGGTTGACGGGGATGGGCAGGACGAAGGTTCTGGAAGCCTCCTGGCAGGGCTCGTAGTCCTCAGCCACCGCGGAGAGGCCAGTGAGATCAAACTCATTGAAAGCGGCCTCGCGAGGCTCCTTTCCCTTCGAGGAGGCGAGCGAGACCCCGCTCTTCTTACCCTTCTTCTTCGGCGGAGATTTTGGAGGAACGGCATGGCTACCAGAAGCCCCCCGGTCTCTTGCGAGAGGAGGGCTCACCTGGAGTGACGGCGCCTCGGCAAGCCTCCTCCCCCATGGTCGCGAGAGCCAGGGTAGCGTCGGTTTTCCGATTGCTCGCGTAGGGGTGATGGATGGGAAGATCCCGCTCGCCTAGAAAAGGGTTGAAATTTCAATAAGTACGGGGTTACTGAGAAAGAAGTTAATAGTGATAGAGCGAGATCTTCACCTTCCCCGGCGAGCACTGGGAGCAGCTTGTCGAGGTTGCGGCGAAGATGGACAACCTCAAAGTTCTTCTTGCAGAAGAACTGATAGAGGAGGGCGTCATGTCCTCCAAGGGTAGTGGGCCGGTAGGTGGTCTCGCCGTGTTGAACTGGCGAGGTCGGGATGTTACCGAAGTTCCCCTTGACGAGAAGGAACTTCTGGGCCCATAAGTGGGCTTTGTTGACGGTCTCGTCAACCTTAGGACCCGAGCCCACGAAGTAGGCAGTCCCGTCCCTGAAGGCACGAAACGAGAATAGCTTCTGAAAGACCGGGAGGCTGAACTCGATGCGCTCCACGTGAAGATAACAAGCGAAGGCTGTGATCACCGCCATGGCATTAGGGGTGAGCTGTCCCGGAACAACGCCATAGTGCTTGAGCACCTGACGAGCAGCGAGAAGATCATGATTAGTTCACAAAATGAGCAAGACCTGACCTGCAGAGAATAAGAAGCGAGCGAGGACGACCATTACCTGGCGAACTTCCGGCCACGGGGGGAGACGCAGGCCAACCACAAAATGAGCGGTGGTGATGGCCAACTCGTCGACAAGCGGGGCGTTGATCACGTCATTCTCGCTGGGACGGCGTGCCTCGAATGGGGGGGGTGACGTAATCGGCGACCGCGCTGAAATATTCCTCGTCGGTCAGGTTGCAGTGGTAGAAGGTGTGCTCCGCGAAAGCCTTCGCAATCTTTCGCCGACCCTCCGACTCATTGGCATCGCCGCACATCTTAATAACCTGGGAGAAAGGAAGCAAAGCGAGAACGGGAAGGAGCGAGAGCTCTGAAGCGGAGGAGGAAGGAGGTTGACAGTAAATGTGGTGGTTGACTCTGTTATGACCGCCTATTTATAGCCAAAGCGAAAGGGCGGGAAGAAGTCCAAGCGCCGGCGGGCGCAGGTAGCAGCAAAAACATCACATCAAGTCCGCGGGCTAGAAAGACCTGCGAAGATAGTACGAGCAACATTTTTGTGAGATGTCTTTATCGAGAATAGAGGGCCCTCGCAAGCATAGTATAACATGAAAATTAAACGGATTTATTAGCAGCGAGCGAGAACTAATAAGAAGCTAGTAATACTTATTGTCAGACGAAATAAAGCCAACATATAAGTGGCAAGCATGCAGATTACAAACCACTGCAAGGTTGTCTAGAATAACAGCACTCGTTAACAGGAATTAAGAGTCCGCGACGACGAAAAAAGTTAGCGAGAATCATGGGGAAACCACTTCCATCTACCCCCACCCCGCGACCCGGACCGCGGCGGTACCCTAGAGTTATAATAATCCTCGGCCAAGCGACCCTCCCGGTCCATGAGATAAGCATAGTCTCTCATCCTAGCTATATGCACCTCCGACGTCGTGGCGTTCTCATCCTGGTCACGCTGCCTCGCTTGCCGGAGTCTCGCACACTCTTCCATCAAGACAGTGTGTCTATCCTCGGCGGCTTCCCTGTCACGTCTCGCCTACATGTTGAGGTCCATCAGCATCCGCCCATGTTTCCTCAGCAACTCCGCGGCTCGTTGTTTCATCGTCTCAGGATCTCGTGGATCCCCTAAGTAGTCCTCCACCTGGTCAGGAAGGGGGGACATCTCGTCGTCGCCCAACTCGGAATCGTTAGGCGGATATTCGTGATTCTCTGCGAGATATTACGAAGAGGTTATATGGCGCGCTTGTGTTCGCGGAGGGTAGGGGGTCGTCAGAATGCTTACCCAGCGGGGGGCGAGAGGTCGAGGCACGGCCCTGGAACACGTTGTCGTAGTGAGGGTAGAGAGATTTACCCAGGCCGGGAGGGTAGGCTGCGCTGTTGGTCGGAGGGATCTTTGGCGGCACAAAGCCACCGGTCTCCTCGCTCGTCAAGAGTTGGAAACCGGGCTTATCTATAATTTTGTCAGGAGGCGGAGGTGGAGATGGAGGCCGCGATGCCTGGCGGGCCGGAGACTTCTGGGGCGAGACTGTAAGAAGCAAGGAACGAAGGTCTGATAGTTGACAAGGAGAGGGTCGGCATGCGAGATCAGGATCATACCGGCGATGTTTTTCCCAGAGAGGTTGGTATCCGCCGGTGGACTTTTGCGAGACCCACCAGCGGGCTCTCCAGCGTCCTCATTCGGCAAAGCATCCTGCGAGTAGGTATGAATCACAGGCAAATTTGTTGACGTAAACTAGAAGGGTAGCTCGTACCTTCTCGTGCGGGCGACGTCCGGGGAGGAGTCCAACAGCACAGAGTCATCCCCGGTTCGACGAGCCGCCTTCGCCTTCTTAATTTTTGGCGATTGAGCAGGGGGAGGCCTATTCATCCAGGCGGGGACCCTGGTCGTGGATGGTAGCCCGTCGGCTCTCACCGCCCTCAGGCGAGCCTCGGCTTCTTAGGAAAGAGGCATCTCCAGGCAGCTACAGTACCAGGCAAAAGGAAAGGAAAGGAAGTGGCGGCGCACGCCATTGGGGACTCGGGATGATATTTATAGCCCACAGGGTGGGCCCCACCAAAGATTCCTGACAGATCATCAAGGTGCTGGCGAATACCAGGGGTTGGATGTTTCTTCGCGAGCATAAATATCCTCGCGAAGAGCGGGGATTGTGTACAACCCCGATATTCGCCAGGCAAGGAGACGCGGTTTAAGAAGGCAATAGGATGGAGGTAATAAGGAAGAGAGGCCTTAGTGCCGAAGACCCTCCCTCTCGGAGGGCTCGCTGAAGTGCGAGCGAGAAGGATCGGCGAGACAAAAGCTCGCAGGCCGTTTCAGGAAGATTCCGGAGTTCGACAAAAGGAGCACTGTGTTCGACGAACTCTCCAGTGATCGTCGAGCTCACCTGACTCCGTCGAGCCCACCCCTGTTCGACAAAATCATCAAAAGTCAGCGAAGTGTTCTATGCTCATTAAAGAAAAAGGGACGGTCTCGCAAGGGGAGTCGCGAGACCCATACCTCGGCAGATATCTTCGTGAGACCCATACCTCGCTCAATTATATGCTCGACAAATGCCGAACGGAACTCAGCATTCGTCGGACGGCGCCCGACGAACAAAATATATTCTACGGCAACGCTCAGCTAGTTACAGCGGGGAAGCAGTGGTCGACGAGTCGCCCATCTCAGCAAACAACGAACAACTTAGCGTTTGGCATCCGTCAACCTCGTCCATGTTCGGCGAAGTGACCTGCGTTCAGCAAAAGGCGTGTTGAGCTCGACGAAGTCCAGAGGCGGTCTCGCAGGAAGGCTCGCGAGATCGGACCTCGGCAGATACCGCCAGAATTGGCCGGCGAGGTCCTCGCAGAGTGATCGCCTAGGAGAGGCGCCACGAGCAGGGCTCGCGGGAAGGCCCGTGAGAGCTTCACCAGTAAGGTTCTCGCAGTTCCCTGCCCATGGGTTGATAGGGCCAAGTTACCCTTTTACCCTTGGTGGTCTGCCCTTAGCCTCTCCAAACAGCAGAGTTTGGCTGTTAGCAGGCCCATTTGGGGTGCAGATAGTAAAATCAAAAGGCGGAATCCGGCTATTTGCAGGCCAGATTAGAAAACCTATAAATAAGACCTCAAGGGCACCTTTGGAGGAGGTCACTTCAGCTTCTCTCTCCTCAGGCTTTCTTTGGTTAGCATTTTCAGAGCTCTCCAAGGTGCCCGAGTCTCAGCTTTGGCTTGGGAGGGGAAGCGCTCAATGAACTTCCGGGTTAGTGGAGGGACCTCCTCGCTGCGACTAAGGTCTTAATCTTCTTTCTAGTCTTCAGTCTACCTTCTCCGAGGGATCAGTAAGGGCTAGCTGCCCCTCATTTCGGTGAGGGCCCCGAGCTCCACAAGAGGCCGAGAAATCGGTTTCAACAGTGCGGAGCGCGACCTCCTCAGGGCGCTACCTCCTTGTTGAAAATATTGAAGTGGGAGTTTTGTGAAGTTGGCGGTCTGGGGGGAGACCGCGCGATTTGGTTTGACCGCACGGTCTTGCGGTCTCCTCTGGCGGTTTGACCTCTTTGGTCTAGTCGCGGGCTACTCGGTGTGATCGCCATTCTTCTGTCCAAGGGTGTCGAGGTGAGGCCGCGCGATCTGGTTGTCTGACCGCATGGCGGAGCAGGTTTCTACCTGGTAAGGGAGGCGCGCGGTCTGGTGCTTGTGACCGCGTGGTGCAGGCAGCCGGTCTGGAGGCTGTCCGGGTTCTTTGTGGTGCGCGCGGACTAAGGTTGTCGAAGTCGCACGGTCTCCGGGTTGTGTTCGCATGGCTGGTCCTTCGGCGATTAGCTGGCATATGTGGTCACAGGTGTTTGATCGACTTGGTGGGTTGTGCCCTAGTCAGTCTGGTGTGTTCGCAGTCTCTGGAGGAGGTCGGGTGGCGAACACAGGTGGTGAGTGACATGACCGGGAGAGTTGTCATGATCGTGCGGCTTCTGTTGAAATCGGCGAGCTCACTAAGCAGGAGGTTCTTTTGCTGGTCGCGCGGGTTGACCGGTCTGGTCGCGCGATCAAGGGGTAGTGATCCTATCTCATAGGGTGGTGACTGGATCATGTCGCCTGCCTATAAATAGGAGCCACTGTAGCAGCAAATATATAGCACCAAGTGTAAGCTGAGCTCGCGACCTGTTCTTGCGGTCTGTTTTTTGTAACCGGCCGGCTAGCTGATCGAACTTGTTTTGTGCAGCTTCTGCGGATTATGCGGGTAGTAGCGGTCACCTCCTCTTCTGAAGGTGTTCGGGCGGTCTCGCGGCTTGCACTGCGGGTTGCTGGAGTTCGGGAGAATCAGTGGAGTTCGGGAGTTCGCGTGGTTCTCAGTTGGTGTTGATCAAGGCGAAGGCAGGCAGTTCGAGCGATCTGGTTTTCTAGCCGGGCGGACTGTCAGGTCTGGCGGTCAGGCGGTCTCAAGTTGGCAGACCGCTGATTTTCTTTTCAGCTGCTTTTCTCTTCTGTTTTTTGTGTACTGGCGAAATCATGTCTCCCCATGTATACCTCGCCCTGTAATGAAGAATTTTGCTTATCAATAAAGATCGTGTTTGCTTCATGTGCTTCTGGTTGATTGGCTTGAACTTTTAGTTATACAATTCATGCTCACTCCTAGTTCATCAGAAAAATTTCACATGGTATTAGAGATAAGTTGGAGTGGATAGAGCAGTGAATAACTAAAAGTTGCCATCGCCTTTGTGAAGAAGGAACCAGTGGTAAAGCCATGGAAGCAAGGGGTCTTGGAATTGAGATGCTTACTTCGACTAACTTTAAGAAGTGGAAGTCGGGTATGCAAAGTTATCTTCTGGGTGAGGACTGGGAGGTAGTTGGAGGAGAGAGCACGGAGGAAGTTATTCTGATTGGGGATAACGGTCATGAGGTGAGGAATTGGAGGCGGATTAATGCCAAAGCGGAGTTCGCCCTGAAGAGGGCAATATCACCTGACCTGTTTGATCACATCCTGGGGTGTGGATCAGCTGCAGAGATCTGGAGAGCCCTGGATGGGCTGTTTAATAAGAAGAATGTGGCAAGACTTCAATTCCTGGAGAATGAGCTAGCCAGATCGGCTCAAGGTGACCTTTCTATCTCTACGTTCTTCTTGAAGATGAAGAACTTGTGGGCCGAGATTTCAGCGCTGGATCCTGATGAGCTAATTTCTGAGGCGAAACTGAAGAGGCGCATCATCCGTGGCTTGCGAAAGGAATATGTTGCATTTGTGACGACGGTGCAGGGTTGGGCAAATCAGCCGTCTCAGTTGGAGCTGGAAAATCTGCTTGCTTCGCTGGAGAGTCTGGCAAGGCAGATGGCGGGGGTGTAAGTGTCTGGGGGAGATGGCGAAGTTCTCTTCACCGGGAAGAAGAAGAAGTGGGATAAGAAGAAGACTGCTGGAGGAGGCAATGGGCCTTCAACTTCTGGACAGCAGGAGAGGGGTTATGCTCCTAAGGCTGAAGGGAAGAAGAAGGGTGAAGGTCCCAAGTGCTTCAGGTGCGGAAAGGTTGGTCACATCAGGAAGGATTGTCGAGTGAATTTTCAGCTGGGGCATGCTGCTGCAGGAAAGTAGGAAGCCGATGCCAGACAGACTGATGGAGGATGGGGAGGAGCTTTCTCGGCTTCTGTTGAAGCTACGGCTTCTATCAACTATCAGGAAGACTGGATCGTGGACTCGGGGTGTGGTCATCACCTCACCGGGGACGAGTCGAAGCTTTCTTCAGCTCAACCGTACTCAGGTAATGATGTCATTATTACTGCTGATAATACCGTGCATGTTGTCGAGAAGGTGGGGGTTGTTTCCTTGGGCAGTGATAGAGGGTCGTGATGTAGGGATGAACGAGACACGTGGACGTTACGCTAACGGAAGAACATTCATCACAGAAATTAGAATAACATAGGAGGGCTTCGACCAAGAGCGAACAAAAAGGGGTCGGTTGGCTCCCAAATACGATGGATAAAATTATGCGGGACTCGATACAACGTCCTTAGGACCTACCTCTCCAACAAGCACACAACTCATCGTAAGCCGGACTCGATACAACGTCCTTAAGACCTACCTCTCCAACAAGCACACAACTCACCGCACCTACACAAGCATCTATTCTTCAACTTGAGCTGTTTCAAACGCAGCAAATAATTTATTTCAGAGCGGCGACAAACGATTAGTAGCGGTCGAAATTCTAGTTGAGATTAATTCCCTTGTTAGCACAAATTGTGCCAATCTTGGAGAGCAAGTCAAGGCTAGGCCGAGCTTTGTTCCCGCACCGGATTTTCCCAATCCGGATCACAAGAGATTCAATAACAACGATTCGAAATCAGAACTTGCAAGCGATGCGTTTTAAAATCACGAAAAAAACGGTTCGAAAACACCTCCACAAATCTCACAGCAAGAAATCACAAATGAGGAAGAAGTTACCCAACCAAGAAGATGAACACACAAGATAAGGTGGGAGATTCACTCTCTCCACGGATCCACCGGCGTCACACCGAATGGGGTTGCAACCTTCTTCCTTGGAGTCGCACCGGAGGAAGCCACGCCGGAGTCGCACCGAACGGGATGGAGATCGCAAGGGGAGGCTTCACACCAAGGGGGGCTGCAAGGGAAGAACTCCTTGTGGACGAAATTTCCAAGAGGGAAATAGGGTTTGGTTTTTTTTTTCTCTTCAATGCTTCATCTCTTCATAATGGCCTCCTTATATAGGAGTTACAACAAAACCTTAACCATCCATGATGGAGATGTAATCTCATCCATCCGTATGGTTAAATACACGCCATAATAAAATAAAATATCCAAAAATAAAAATGACAAACTTTTATGAATATAAAATTATCATCAAACATGACATAATTTTATATTCATAAATATAAAAATAAAAGTGCATAAATAGAAGTGCATAAATAAAACTTTAATTTTTCACGGCGGCTTTGGCACGCCGCGGGCGGAGATTGTAATGCGGACTTTCTTCAGCATCATCATGGCACCTCAAATCTTTGTGTCGCAGCGCCTCGGCAACCAGGTCATCATCAAGGAGTGTCGGAGGGGCAGCGTCATCAATCCTCCCCCACTCAAAATCACGTATCTCCGATGCGTGGTCCGAGAGATAGCGGCGGAGAAGCTCGGCGTCCAAATGTTGAAGCTCAGTCGCGAGTACCCAAGAGTCGTCTGAGGGAGGGCGGTCACGCCAACGGATGAGGAAGCGATAGGTAGCACCATCAGGAGTAGCAAGTGGCTCAGCAGCAAGGATCACATCTGGAGTGAGAAACGTCTTGGGAAACCTGGGAAACATGTCAGCAGTAGGAATAAAAGAAGACAACGTACCATCCGATGTCATACCTGCGGGGACCGAAGGAGAGAGATCATCCGAACTACCACTCCCCAACCCATTAGAATTTTTGGTGGAGGGAGAAGACGACAAAGAATCCAACTCATGCGGAGGCGAAACAAACGGCGTCAAATACGAGACATTAAAAATAGGGGGTATACCCCAATCAGCAGGCAAATCTAACACGAAAGCGTTGTCACCTAGCTTCTTTATAATCCGAAAAGGGCCGGCACGCTTTGGTGCTAACTTTTTAACGGTGTCGGTTGGCATTCGTTCGGGAACTAACCGTACTAAAACCAGATCGCCGACTTGAAAGTGTGACACCCTCCTATGTAAATTAGCATGCGTTCGATAAGACTCATATTGATCGGTCAAGTTAGCTCGTATACGTGCATGTAAGTAATGAATATGTTGGGTAAGGATTGTGCGAACTGACTTGTCTTGTACGTTGGGGGCAATGGAACCAAGTCAAGAGGCACAAGGGCCTTGTACCCGTGACCAATCTCGTTTGGAGACAGACCGGTGGACCGATTTTTGGAATTATTATATGCCAGCTGGGCGTGGGGGAGAAGAAGATCCCACGTGCCTTTATGATCGCTCACTAGACATCTAAGAAGGTTCCCAAAGGGAGTGGTATCGGGAGCACGAAGCCTAGGACGATCCCAAAATTTATGGTCAACTAGCATAGGAAGGACAACCCAACGAAACCACACATCTCGTCCCGCGGTGGTAACGGGTTCCATACCATACTTCAAGGTCGGGACCAAAGTAGGGGGGCCCAAGCAACCATAAATGGGTGACGGTTCAACGGGGGAGCTAACACTAGCATATGGTCCACTAGTGCAGAGAAGGTGCCCACACAACTACTACCAACAGATAACGGATTGGACCACTTGTCCTCCCCACTAGAAGACACAGGAAACTTACTAGCCCTAATCCTGCTATCAAGAGTGTGAGGAGCTAATAAGGGTCGCCCCATCTCCTCGGCTTTCTCACCAGCATCATCTGAATCACTTGGCTCTATTTCAGAATTTTCAACAACCTCCAGAATGATATCGGGATGACCAACAGGAGGCTCCCTAAAGCAAATGGGATCATGTAAGGGTTGACTATTCAGGGCAACCTCAGTTTCAGACACTAAGCCAATCGTGGGAGTATCAACATGAACAATATGGCCTATGGGCAGGCTAGGACTAACCGGACCAGTCTCGGGCTTAACGGTCAGGCATAAATTGTTCGTTTCTGAGTGGCTAATACAGTCTGTAGGCTGATTTTGACTAGAGGTGTCAACATCCCTTTTCGTTGCTAAGCATAGGGGTGTCGACTCAGCAGGGCTACAAATGTCCCCAGATGGGACAGATGGCTTCGTAGGCGGAGTGGACCTAAGAGATATAAGCCAACCTTGATACATGAAATCTAAGGTGTCATCGCGATCATCGTATATAATATCATGGCTAGCAAGCCAAGGGTGTCCTAACAACACATGGAAGTCCTTCGTTGGAAGGACATCACACCAAACACACTAAGAATAGGCTTTGACGGTGAGGGGCACCAAACATCGTTGGGACACAAGAATAACACTCTCATCAGGACACACAAGGTGGTATGGGAAAGGATGTGGCTCGGTGGTCACCAACATCCTAGACACCGCATTCTCCGTTATAGCGTTGGTATGACAGACGCTATCAACGACCAACCTGCACCACTTCTCACCGTGCTTAAAGTTTAAACGAAATTGATGTTTCGGGTCGCGACGGAGCCTAATCACCTTCACAGCATCATTTCGACCCTTACCTAACTCCTTTAAATTAGTCGGTGGTGCAGTTATTCGTGAGAGTGTCGGGGGATACCCCGGGTTCAGCCTAGTAGTCATTACTAGTGAGAGTTCTTGTGCTGACACGGACAAAGTTATAATGTCTCCAATTTTCAGGCCAACCTAACGTGGTCGAATCGAAAAAAAATTTTTTTTAATGTTGTTGGAAATAAGAGCAGGAAGCTACAGAAAAATTTTCAAATTTATTTGACAAGTTTTAAAATTCCAAGGCTTTTACTAAATGCAGACCAATCCAAAAAGTTCAGAAATTTAAATTTTGAATTTCAAAAATTTAGAATTTTGAATTTAAATTTTGAATTTAAATTTTGAATTTCAAAATTTTGAATTTCGAATTTCAAAAATTTAAATTTTGAATTTGAATTGTGAATTTCAAAATTTTGAATTTTGAATTTGAATTTTGAATTTCAAAATTTTGAATTTCGATTTTGAATTTTGAATTCCAAAATTTCGAATTTTGAATTTGAATTGTTTTTGGAAAGGAATCGTGCAAGATTAATTAAGATTTGGTTGTTTTGGAAAGGATTCGTGCAAGATTAATTAAGATTTGGTTGTTTTGGAAAGGAATCGTGCAAGATTAATTATAGGTCGGCGTCCTATGGTAAGAAATAAGTTAGGATGGTATCAATTAAGATTATTTTTATTTTTTTTATTTTTTATTTTTATTTTATGTTTTTACTGGAAAATAACAGATTTAGGACGCTAAACGCAGATCAGAACTTCTAAATAGGCTAAAATTTTATGAAAGATAGTTTTATTCTCGCTTAAAAACTAAGGTAAGTAAAATATGTTTTTGATTTTCTTGTAGAAAATAAATAGTAGAATATCCAGAAGTTTTTTTTTGAATTTCGCAAGAAAATGAGAATTTTAGACCGCTATTCGCAGACCGGCGAAATTTTATTTTTAATTTTGAATGCCAAATCGTGTGACGATTGTGAGTGTCGGCGTTCTACGACAACCTAAGGATTGCGTCAATTAAGAAATTGACACGAACCTAGCTCTGATACCAAATTGATGTAGGGATGAACGAGACACGTGGACGTTACGCTAACGGAAGAACATTCATCATAGAAATTAGAATAACATAGGAGGGCTCCGACCAAGAGCGAACAAAAAAGGGGTCGGTTGGCTCCCAAATACGATGGATAAAATTATGCGGGACTCGATACAACGTCCTTAGGACCTACCTCTCCAACAAGCACACAACTCACCGCACCTACACAAGCATCTATTCTTCAACTTGAGCTGTTTCAAACGCAGCAAATAATTTATTTCGGAGCGGCGGCAAACGATTAGTAGCGGTCGAAATTCTAGTTGAGATTAATTCCCTTGTTAGCACAAATTGTGCCAATCTTGGAGAGCAAGTCAAGGCTAGGCCGAGCTTTGTTCCCGCACCGGATCTTCCCAATTCGGATCACAAGAGATTCAATAACAACGATTCGAAAACAGAACTTGCAAGCGATGCGTTTTAAAATCACGAAAAAAATGGTTCGAAAACACCTCCACAAATCTCACAGCAAGAAATCACAAATGAGGAAGAAGTTACCCAACCAAGAAGATGAACACACAAGATAAGGTGGGAGATTCACTCTCTCCACAGATCCACCGGCGTCACACCGAATGGGGTTGCAACCTTCTTCCTTGGAGTCGCACCGGAGGAAGCCACGCCGGAGTCGCACCGAACGAGATGGAGATCGCAAGGGGAGGCTTCACACCAAGGGGGGCGGCAAGGGGAGAACTCCTTGTGGCCGAAATTTCCAAGAGGGAAATAGGGCTTGGTTTTTTTTCTCTTCAATGCTTCATCTCTTCATAATGGCCTCCTTATATAGGAGTTACAACAAAACCTTAACCATCCATGATGGAGATGTAATCTCATCCTTCCGTATGTTTAAATACACACCATAATAAAATAAAATGTCCAAAAATAAAAATGACAAACTTTTATGAATATAAAATTATCATCAAACATGACATAATTTTATATTCATAAATATAAAATAAAAGTGCATAAATAGAAGTGCATAAATAAAACTTTAATTTTTCACGGCGGCTTTGGCACGCCGCGGGCGGAGATTGTAATGCGGACTTCCTTCAGCATCATCATGGCACCTCAAATCTGTGTGTCGCAGCGCCTCGGCAACCGGGTCATCATCAAGGAGTGTCAGAGGGGCCGCGCCATCAGGCCGCTTACGTTAAAGAGTGTCTATCATGTGCCTAGAATGAGGAAAAACCTTTTCTCTGTGACCAACGCTGTAGACGATGGGTATCACGTTCTGTTTGGCCCGACAGAAGTGAGGTTTCTTCGGAATGTTGAAGCAGTGAAGGCGGAGGTCATTCATGTGGGGAAGAGAGCTAAAGACTTGTTCGTTTTATCGACAAGTTCTTATGTTGACAAGATGCGGACGAATGATAGTGCTGTCATATGGCACGAGATGTTGGGGCACGTAGGGATGGATAAGCTGATAGCTATGGCGGTGAAAGGTCTGGTCAAGGGCCTGCCTAGTCTATCTTCCTACGGAGATGGTCATGTGTGCGCGAGATGACAGTTCGGCAAGTCTCATCGATTACCGTTTGACAAGTCGCAGACAAGGTGTAGTGTGCCGTTGGAGTGCATCCACGGTGACTTGATGGGACCGACTGCTACCCCAAGCCTTGGAGGCAGCAGATATATGCTGGTGCTAATCGATGATTACACCAGACATGTCTGGGTATATTTCTTAAAGGAGAAGGCGGAGGCGTTTGCCAAGTTCGTGGAGTTCAAGGAGCTTGTGGATGGTCGGCTTGGCCTGCGGGTTAAGAAGCTGAGAACTGACAACGGAGGAGAGTTCACCTCTGGTGAGTTCTCTACTTTTTGCAGGAAGGCAGGCATCCGGAGGGAGCTTACTTGTGCACATACTCCACAGCAAAATGGAGTTGCAGAGCGGAAAATCCGTCATTTGACGGAGACCTGCAAGTGTTGGCTGTATGCCAAGAGTATCCCAAAGTCCTTCTGGGGGGAGGGAATGTCTTGTGCTGCCTACGTCATCAACAGGATGCCTCTTAGTCCCATCAATATGAAGACCCCGCATGAATTGATGTTCAAGGAAAAGCCAAGCGTGGCACACCTTCGGGTGTTTGGTTCCACCTGCTATGTGCACGTTCCAGATGCGCTTCGGGCGAAGCTAGATGCGAAAGCAAGGAAGCTAGACTTCGTGGGTTATGATGATCGGAAGAAGGGCTGGAAGTGCATGAACCCAGAGATGCTGAGATTTGTTATATCTCGCAACGTCGTGTTCGACGAGGTGACGTCTTACAAGAGAAGTTCTAGTGTTGAGCTACCAGAAAGTAGGGTGGAGGAGCCGGAGAAAGCTGTGGAAAATCTTCAGGTGGAGCTGCCTGTGTCACCAGGTGGTCCATCAATTTCTAATTCTGAGGCAGAGGCTTCTGGATCAGGAAGCAGGGGAGCGATGCTCCAAGTACGTCTGGAAGGGGAGCTAGAGAAGAAGCAGTTGAAGATACTGCGAGTCAGGGGAAGGTGTTGCGGAGATTGAAGCGAACCATCATTGCCCCTGATCTCTATACAGGAGGAAACATGGTGAGCTTTGTCTCGTGTTTCTTTGCTGGTCCCTTGGATGAGAGGGAGCCGTCGAGCTTTGAAAAGGCCAAAGGCGTGGAACAGTGGGATTCAGCTATGCAGGAAGAGATGAGTGCTCTTGAGAAGAATGAGACTTGGTCTTTGGTGCCCAAGCCCAAGGGTATCACCCTGTGACATGCAAGTGGGTCTACAAGCTCAAGAATAAGGCAGACGGCAGTATCGAGCGGTACAAGGCTCGCCTTGTGGCTCGGGGGTTCTCGCAGCAATACGGTGAAGACTATGAAGAGACATTCGTTCCGGTTGCAAAAATGACTTCGGTTCGGGTTGTGATTTCCTTGACGGCGTGTTGGGGGTGGGAGATTTGGCAGCTCGACGTAAAGAATGCGTTCTTGTACGGCGAGATTGACAAGGACATCTTCATGGTCCAACCGCCAGGCTTCGTATCTGACGATTTTCCGGAGCATGTCTGCAAGTTGAAGAAGGCCATGTATGGGTTGAAGCAAGCGTCGAGGGCGTGGTATGGTAAGATAGCAGAGTATCTCTTATTCTACGGGTTTGGTGCTTCAGACTCAGACTCAAGCTTGTTCGTCAAGAAGAGCGGGGAGCTTCAAGTCATCGTGCTGCTTTACGTCGATGATATGATCGTGACGGGGAATTCAAAGGAGGAAGTAGCAAGGCTTCGAGCTGAGCTATCCATAAGGTTCGAGATGAAGGATTTAGGTGAGTTGCACCACTTCCTTGGACTCGAGGTGCAGAGGAAGGAGAGTGGAGTGTTGGTACCCCAGGCTGGATATGCGGAGCGAATCGTAGAGCGGTTCGGCATGAAGGAAGGGAAGTGCATTTCCACACCTCTGGAAAACACCATGAAACTTCGCAAGGATGAGGGGAGGATTCTGGAAGATCCATTGGTGTTCCGGGCTCTGGTTGGGAGCTTGATCTATCTGACGATTACCAGGCCGGATATTACATTTGCAGTTGGCAGGGTGACCCGTTATATGGCGGAACCACGGATGCCTCATCTTCTAGCGGCCAAGAGTATATTGAAGTATGTCAAGGCAACCTCGGATATGGGCCTCCTGTACAGAAGGGATGCGGGCTTCGAGGTGCATGAATACATGGAAGCCGATTACGGGGGAGATTCGGATGATCGAAAGTCGACGTCTGGATACGTCTTCATGGCGAGCCCCACGGCTATATCATGGTGCAGTAAGAAGCAGGATTTCGTGTCTGTCTCAACCACGAAAGCAGAATACAAGGCTTCAACTTTGGCAGCTCAAGAAGCCATCTGGCTTAGGAGGTTGGTTGGAGATGTCCATAAGGAGGTTCGGGGTTCGACTCTGCTCCGAGGCGACAACGAGAATGCTCTCAAACTGGTTACTAATCCAGTTTGTCAAGCGAGGACCAAGCATATTGAGATCGAGCATCATTTCATTCGTGAGAAGGTGCTTGAGGGGTCTCTTTCGGTCGAGCATGTTCGGAGTCAGGACAACATTGCTGACATCTTCACAAAGGCGCTGGCGAAGGGGTCGTTTACTCGGCTAAGGAGTTTACTTGGACTGTTTTCAACGTCCCACTTCAAGGGGGAGTGTTGAAAATGTTGAAGTGGGAGTTTTGTGAAGTTGGCGGTCTGGGGGGAGACCGCGCGGTTTGGTTTGACCGCACGGTCTTGCGGTCTCCTCTGGCGGTTTGACCTCTTTGGTCTAGCCGCAGGCTACTCGGCGTGGTCGCCATTCTTCTGTCCAAGGGTGCCGAGGTGAGGCCGCGCGGTCTGGTTGTCTGACCGCGTGGTGGAGCAGGTTTCTACCTAGTAAGGGAGGCGCGCGGTCTGGTGCTTGTGACCGCGTGGTGCGGGCAGCCGGTCTAGAGGCTGTCCGGGTTCTTTGTGGTGCACGCGCACTAAGGTTGTCTTAGTCGTGCGGTCTCCAGGTTGTGTTCGCATGGCTGGTCCTTCGGCGATTAGCTGTCATATGCGGTCACAGGTGTTTGATCGACTTGGCGGGCAGTGCCCTAGTCGGTCTGGTGTGTTTGCGGTCTCTGGAGGAGGTCGGGTGGCGAACACAGGTGGTGAGCGACATGACCGGGCGAGTTGTCATGATCGCGCGGCTCCTATTGAAGTCGGCGAGCTCACTAAGCAGGAGGTTCTTTTGCTGGTCGCGCGGGTTGACCGGTCCGGTCGCGCGATCAAGGGGTGGTGATCCTATCTCATAGGGTGGTGACTGGATCAGGTCGCCTGCCTATAAATAGGAGCCACTGTAGCAGCAAATATATAGCACCAAGTGTAAGCTGAGCTCGCGGCCTATTCTTGCGGTCTGTTTTTTGTAACCGGCCGGCTAGCTGATCGAACTTGTTTTGTGCAGCTTCTGCGGATTGTGCGGGTAGCAGCGGTCACCTCCTCTTCTGAAGGTGTTCGGGCGGTCTCGCGGCTTGCAGTGCGGGTTGATGGAGTTCGGGAGGATCAGTGGAGTTCGGGAGTTCACGTGGTTCTCAGTTGGTGTTGATCAAGGCGCAGGCAGGCAGTTCGAGCAATCTGGTTTTCTAGCCGGGCGGACTGTCAGGCGGTCTCAAGTTGGCAGACCGCTGATTTTCTCTTCAGCTGCTTTTCTCTTCTGTTTTTTGTGTACTGGTGAAATCATGTCTCGTCATGTATACCTCGCCCTGTAATGAAGAATTTTGCTTATCAATAAAGATCGTGTTTGCTTCTTGTGCTTCTGGTTGATTGGCTTGAACTTTTAGTTATACATGTCCTGCTCACTCCTAATTCATCGGAAAAATTTCACACTCCTCGGGCAAGGTCACGCGGGGACTACCTCCTCATGTAAGGTCGCGCGGGGCGCTACCTCCTCAGGCCGAGGTCGCGCAGGGCGCTACCTCCTCAGGCGAGGTCGCGCGGAGCGCAAACTCCTCGGGCCGAGGTCGCGCGGAGCGCAAACTCCTCGGGCCGAGGTCGCGCGGGGCGTGACCTCCTTGGGAGAGGTCACGCGGGGCACTAACTCCTCAGGACGAGGTCGTACGGGGCGCGAACTCCTTGGGCTAGGTAGCACAGAGCGCGGCCTCCTCAGGCAAGGTCGCGCGGAGCGCGACCTCCTCGGGCTGAGGTCGCTTAGGGCGCAACCTCCTCGGGCGAGGTCACACGGAGCGCGACCTCCCTAGGGGGAGACTGCCCGGGGCGTGACAAAACCTCCCAAGGCTTGGCGATGATAGACCGCCCGGGAGGTGGGAGACCACACGGGCTCGAATACCTAGCAAAAAATACCTGGGTCGCCGGGAGAGGCCATCTGAGCACTGTGAGAGCGTGTTGATTGCTTTGGTTACCTGCAAAAAAGTCAGCCCGAGGGGATCACCAATTTCTAGGTAAACAACGTCGAATACAACGCGTGTCGTTGAGACGATCTTGACGTAATGTTGAATACAATGCGCTCCATCGAGACGATCTTGACGCAGCGTTGAATACAACGTGATGAATCAATGCGTGTTCCGTCGAGACGATCTCGATGACTCATCGAGAACATCAAATTCGTCGAAGCGATTCGATGAATTCGACGAGATGAATTAACACACATATCGTCGAAATAATTTCGACGATTCGTCGTGTATAAGACAGTGCGACAATAACCTCTGGACGGTTCGTCGTGTACTACTTTTCTTTTCGAGACATTCTCGACTCAACTCCAATTTGTCATAAGATTGGTCCTCCGTTCATATCGAATATGATTTGTACCAATACAATCCTTCATCCAACTTCTCCAACACTTTTATGTGCGACCTTATAGGCTCATATTGCGTTGGCAGTAAGACAAACTACTTATTGCTTTGAGATCACCTTGGAAAAACCAACACGAACTTCCTTGACTGGTATTGGAACCTGAGGATTGTCCTCAGGCAAGAGCACAAGCTCTATGTCTTGGAAGGGGAAGCCCCCATAGAGCCAACCGGGAATGCTCCCCGAGCAGACAGAGATGCTTTTAATAAGTATCAAGATGATACCCTGGATGTGGAATGCCTCGTGCTTGCTACCATGTCCTCTGAGCTTTAGAAGCAACACGAGAGCATGTGTGGTTATGAGATAATCGAGCGCCTCAAGAAAATGTTCGAGGGGAAAGCTCGGCAAGAGAGGTTTGACATATCCAAGGCATTGTTTTAGAGCAAAATGGGATCTCGAGACTATGTAAGGACTCACGTACTCAAGATAATTGGCTATATAGAGAACCTTGAAAGACTGGGTTTTCCCTTGGGCCAAGAGTTGGACACTGATCTGATCCTGCAATCATTGTCGGACAGTTATGAGCTTTTCGTCTTGAACTATAACATGAATGAGATAGACAAGACACTGTCCGAGCTCCTAGGCATGTTGAGAACTGCCGAGAACAACATGAAGAAGGACAAGCCTGTTGGGCCCATACTGATGGTGCATAAAGGAAAGGGCAAGGCCAAGGGATCGAAGAAGACAAAGATAGGATCTAAGTCTTATCTTTATCCCAAATCTTCTACACTAAAAAGGAAAGGTATAGCAAAGGAAGGAAAGTGCCACCACTGCGGTAAGGCGGGACATTGGAGGAGGAACTGTCCCCTCTATATTGAGGATCTGCAAAAGAAGAAAGGAAGTGTGACTTCCACTTTAGGTATTTTTGTTATAGAAATAAACCTTTCTGCTCCTTTATCTTGGGTATTGGATACCGGATGCGGTTCACACATTTGTGCAAATGTGCAGGAACTGAGAAGGAGAAGAATGCTTGGTAAAGGGGGGGGGGGGGGGGGGTAGACCTATGCATTGGAAATGAAGCAAGAGTTGATGTCATTGTCGTTGGTTTCTATCATCTTTCTTCGCCCACTTGGCTTGTAATAAAACTAGATAACTGTTATTTTGTTCCAACCATAAGTAGAAACATTATATCCATTTCATGTCATGACGTGAAAGGTTTTTCATTTATAATTAAGAGCAATTGTTGTTCAATTTTTATGAATGATGTTTGTTATGGTGTAGCCTAATTGTTTAATGGTTTATATGTTTTTGAACTTAGACCATCTGATCTATAATGTAGAAAATACTAAAAGACTAAAAACAAATGACTTGAATCCTACGTACCTTTGGCTTTGTCATTTAGGTCATATAAATGAGAAACGCATATCCAAGCTCCATAGAGATGGACTACTGGACTCATTTGATTATGAATCATTTGAGATATGCGAGTCTGGCTTATTAGGCAAATTGACTAAAGCTCCTTTAACTGGTCATACTGAGAGGGCTGATGATCTTTTGGGTATCATATATAGTGATGTGTGCGGACCCATGAGTTCTATGGCTAGAGGTGGGTTCCACTACTTCATTACATTTACTTATGATTTCAGTAGATACAGATACGTGTTTCTAATGAAGAACAAATCCGGAACCTTTGAAAAGTTCAAAAAGTTTAAGAATTAAGTAGAGAACCAACTGGGAAAAAGGATAAAAGCACTCTGATTTGATCGAGGTGGTGAATATCTGAGTCATGAGTTTCGTGATCATCTGAAAGAGTGTTGTATTGTATCACAGCTCCCTCCGCCCAAAACACCGCAACATAATGGTGTGTCTGAGAGGAATTGTACTTTGTTAGACATGGTACGGTCGATGATGAGTCATGCAGACTTACCCGTTTCATTTTAGGCTTTTGCACTAGAGACTGTTGCTTTCACACTAAATCGAGTTCCGACGAAGATGGTTCAAAAAATACCATATGAGATATGGACTGGGAAGTGTCCTAGTATGTCTTTTATTTAAATTTGGGGTTGTGAGGCATACGTACGACGTCAAATGTCTGACAAGCTGGAACCCAAATCAGATAAATGTTATCTTGTTGGATATCCTAAGGAAACTAAAGGGTATTACTTCTACTTGCGATCCGTCGACAAAGTGTTTGACGCGAGGAGTGTTGTTTTTCTAGAGAAAGAGTTTCTGTCCAGAGAAAACACCAAGGTAGAACATGAAGAAGTTCAAGAACCACAAACCATGAATGAACCAAAATTAGAACCTGAGCAAGGACTACAATCTGTTGTAGCTGGAGAACTTACTCAAGAAACACAAGTCCTACATAGATCTGGTAGACCTAGAGTTGAGCCCGAGAGAGATATATTTCTCATGTCTCAAATAGGTAGTGTGTTGCTTATGGATCATGATGATGAACCTGCAACCTACCAAGAAGCTATGAATGGACCAGACACCGAGAAGTGGCTTGAGGCCATGAAATCTAAAATGGACTCCATGTATGCAAACCAAGTTTGGACCTAGTGGAACCACCTGAAGGGGTACGACCCATAGGGTGCAAGTGGGTCTTCAAGAAGAAGACCGACATGGATGGGAATGTACAGACATTCAAAGGTCGACTGGTGGCTAAAGGTTCCAGGCAAATTCATGGTGTTGACTATGATGAAACCTTTTCCCATGTTGCTATGGTCATGTCCATCAGAATTCTACTTGCTATTAATGCATATTATGACTACGAGATCTGGCAAATGGATGTCAAAATGGATTTCCTTAATGGAATCCTCCTTGAGGAAGTGTATATGACACAACCCGAGGGTTTTGTATCTCCAAATGAAGCCACTAAAATATGCAAGTTGAATCGATCCATTTATGGGTTAAAACAAGCTTCTCGAAGTTGGAATCTGCATTTTGATGAGAAGATCAAAGAGTTTGGTATCATCAAGAACGAAGATAAGCCTTGTGTTTACAAAAGAATTAGTGGGAGCATTGTCGTTTTCTTAATATTGTATGTAAATGACATACTGTTGATCGGGAATGACATTTCAACCCTACAAACTGTTAAGAATAGGCTAGTGGACTGCTTTCCTATGAAAGACTTGGGTGAAGCGACTTATATACTCGGTATTAAGATCTATAGAGATAGATCAAATAAGTTCATGGGTTTTAGCCATAGTACATATATTGAGAAGGTGTTGAAAAGTTCAACATGCTTGAGTCCAAGAAGGGACTCTTACCCATGTCACATGGTGTAAGTCTCTCTAAGGACAAATGTCCTAAATCTTTGGAAGATAAGGACTGCATGAAGTTGATTCCATATGCTCCGGCAATTGGATCAATCATGTATGCAATATTGTGTACTCGGCCCGATGTCTCATATGTTGTGAGCATGACGAGCAGGTATCAGTTTGATCCAAGTGATGGTCACTGGATAACCGTCAAGAATATCTTAAAGTACTTGAGAAGAACTAAGGGTATGTTTTTGGTGTTTGGTGGAGAGGAAGAGCACATTGTAAATGGTCGCATGGATGCTAGCTTCCAAACTGATAGGGATGCTTCAAAGTCCAGTCCGGTTTTGTATGTTGCCTTAATGGAGGAGTTGTAAGCTGGAAGAGATCCAAGCAAGAGTCAGTTGCCGATTCTACGACGGAAGCCGGGAATATTGCTGCAGCAAATGCAGCAAAAGAGGCTGTAAGGATTAGGAAATTCATCGACGAGTAGATGTAATTCCTAGCAATGTTGATCCCGTAGTTCTCTACTGTGACAACAATGGTGCAATTGCCCAAGCTAAGGAACCTAGATCTCATTAGCGCTCCAAGCACATACTTTGGCGGTTCCATCTTATTCGAGAGATTGTCGATCGAGGAGATGTGAACATTTGCAGAGTACCGACTGAAGAAAACATAGCGGATCCACTGACAAAGCTTCTTGCGCAAAGGAAGCATGATGGTCATGTTAGATCAATGGGTATTAGATACCTGAATGATCATCTTTAATGGGAGCCTTGTGGATTGTATGTTTGTTGGTTGTTTATTCATTTGATGAATTGTGATTTGTACTATGTTTTCATTCTACATTTATGGCAAGTTCTTTTATGTCAACTATTTCTATTTGATAGATTAATTAACATAATGAATGCCCTTAGAGTGTTTGCTTCCATAGGAATTCAAGTGCGTGACTTGAATGTGAGGGTCTATGTTTAAATGAAGCGTCATTCTTAAGTGGACCCTGGTCAAGGTATCATTCTAGAAATTAGGGCGAGGATGAGACCATAAGACTAGCATGTGCATTGACTGATGACCGGTTCTCACACGTCATGATATTTTGATATCAAGTCATCACATGGGTATTTGTTAGGAATAAGTTATACTAGACAGACCCACCGTGAGACTACTTTGTGGATTTTTATATGAGCGTGTCACAAGTAGGTCTTGATAGTTTATAGGTATGAAGTTTAATTCACCTAGAGGGGGTGATGGTCACCAGATAAGGAGTAGTAAGTACAAGTTCAAGCACATACAGAAAACACACAAGTGTTTATAGTGGTTTTCCAAGATAGTGTGTCTATGGGTAGTCCACTTTCCAACTACACCTTTCTAACAGTGGGTTAGACAAGGAAAACTCCTCCAATCTTAGCTCCTAGAGCTTGCAACACAGATCCCTCAGGATCTCTCAGACTTGCTCCAAGCCCTACCTCTTGCTGACCAGCCCTACCCACTCAGAGTGCCCCCACTCCTACAGCTCAAAGATCACATTGATCTCCTACCTCAGGCCTATCAAGAAGACCTACTTCTCAGGAAAAATGCCTTACAGCTCAGGCTAAACAGCCCTACCAAACTCAGGATAAGCAGCCCTACAGCTCAGGTTTACCAACCCTACAACTCAGGCAATATGCCTTACAAACTCAGAACTTCACAGTTCCTACATTAAGTAAATGTTAAGCTTACAACAGTTAACAACAGTGGTATGATGTCTTCTATTGTTCCTTCACAGCTGGTGCTTCTTTGAAGCTTGGATGAATGTACACTTCAGTCCTTGCTTTTTGTGATCCTTCTCTTCAGTAGAGGAGTAAAGATTTTCTTGCTCTTCTGGATAGAAGAGTTATCTTCCCTCCTTGTTTCTTCTAGCTGGTTCAGTTAGCAGCAGGAGAGAAAAACTTGAAAGCCGATAATGGAACAGTGATCTTGGCTCTCTACTTTTTCAGCACTTCAACAGGTGCATTTGAAAGTGCCCTGAGTTGTTCTTGTATACTCCATTTGTCTTCAATGGCTCTTGGAAAGGTCCCTAACACTTTTGAAGAGGATGGAAAACTTTCTCGTTCCTTTACAGTTGTTTGCACCAAAGGCAAGTCCCGCCAGTGTCGTCTTCCTGATTTGAATCTGTCTCAGCGGTTGGGCTAAGACAGCCTTTCGTATCAGCAGTTTAGATGTCTTGGTCTCAGTGGATCCGCTGAGACAGATAGTCCTCTCAGCGGATTTTGTCTATCTGCAACTCAGCAGAGGCAGACCTCTTCTCAGCGGCTCATGGCCCCGTCTCAGCGGTTCAGCTGAGACCATGAGCTCATCTCAGCGGTTTTGTCAGCAAACCACTGAACTTATTCCAATTCTTGGAATATCTAAACTCTGCATATTCCTTATGCAAAATAAGGTTTATCAAATACAATATGTACTTAGCATTGTGAGTGATGCCTCTTCAAATCAAGGGAACATTGAGGGCAATATTCCCAACAATCTCCCTCTATTTGAAGAAGGCAAAATATCCTCAATGCTAAGATACATAAACAACAAAAACTAACAAAACAAACCTTATCATGTAAATGTTACATAGCGACATGATATCATAACATATAAATGTTGACATTCATTTGGCATCACAAATAAAAAATGTCATGATAGTTTATTTTCATGACAACATAACAACATTGTTTGTCAACACAATAACATTGTTAACTAATTATGTCTAGCATCACAGAATATATAAAGCAATAATACTGAATAATATAAGATTTTACTATGATTGTCACACAAACTAATAGATTCAACAAAACTTTCATTTACATTCTTGTCATAGTGTTGAAACATTGTTCAATTTACAATTTGTCTTTAACAAAATACATAGATCTATATTTTTCTCCTCTTAGAAGATGTTGAGCATTTAGCATTGTCAACAACAACATCTTTCCCTTTTGCAGTGGCCTCCTTGTCTTCAGCAGCAGCAGCATCCTTGGCTTCAGCAGTAGTGTCCTTTTCAGCATTTATTGCTTCTATCTCAGCAAGCTTCTTTTTATTTTCCCGCCTCTTGAAGTATAGATATGGTTTTGGAATATATCTTGAGGGCATCCTTCTTGGGTTGTGCTTTCTTACTAGGTGTTCCTTGAAGATTCTCTCCCTCCTAGTGTTCCTTTCCAGATGCTTTATCCATTCTTCAGCTGGATAAATTCTATCAATGTCTTTGCACACTTGACCATGGTTGAGCCAGGCATTCAGAATTATACTCTTGGAGTCCTCACTCCAATACTCAAAATCAGGATCTTTCCTTGCTCTTCCCTTTGCTTAGCCATAAATTCTTCAGCTAGCATTACTTGTTCTCTTTTTCTTTTCTTTGCCAATTGAACATCTTGAGCAATTTTAGCCTGCCCCTCAAAGTCAAATCTTCTTTCCTATAATTATCCAGCAGGGGCAGGTTCAGGGCAATTATGGTTCCTTTCAGCACTTGGAGAGCCAATTCAGAATTGGTCTCAACATTGGCCACCTCCCCCTTTCTGGCTTCTTCAATTATTTTAGCTTCTAGGGACTGGGAGGCAGCTACTACAAAACCTGAGATGGACTGGAAAGCATTTTCCACATCAGATTTCATATCATCCTTCATTTTCTCTGCTTCTCCAATCATTGTAGTAGTTGTATTCCAGACATACACTTGAATGTGATTGGTGTTTTTTTCTATAACTTCATCTATGTTGCTTACATAGTTCTTTACATAGGACATGTCTTACTCAGACAGTTGGAGGTGTTTGTCCATTGATCTCAGGATTGTATTCTGAGCAACCACTGAGTGTTCTGCCAGATTAAACCATCTGGTCATTTGCTTGTTAAGGAAAATAGTTTCTTCCTTAATCTCTTTCACTTCAGCTTTTCATGGGATATTGCTGATGTGGAGGGGACATCAGTCACTATATTGAGCTCCCCCTCAGCCTAAGAAGGGATTTGCTCCCCCTCAGCTGGATCACTAGGCTAAGCAGCAACTTGAGAATCTGCAGCCTTTTTCTTTTCCTCTGCAGCAATTCTTTCTTGCTCCCCCTCACTTGGAGCATCATCATTGTCCTTAGCAGGAGATTTCTTCTGCTGCTCCACCTCAGATGAAGGATCACTATTGTTCTGATCATCTCCTCAGTAATCTGCTGGATCATGAGGGATTAGTTTAGTTCTTTGCCCAAGATTGAAAATAAATAAGTCAATCTCACCTTGAAGATCAATAGGAGCAATGTCATGACAAAGTGTAACACCCCAAAACCATAGAATAGAAATCTGCTGGTGGAAGCTAGCGCCGGCTGTAGTTACTACCGCCTGCGCTAGCCAATTCGACGGGAGCTATCCAATTCAACGGGATTGCGAGTCATCGGCTGGAATCGAAGCAACGATGGGATCCAGCGCTGGTGCTAGTGCTAGCGTCGTCGGTAGCTTGCGATACAGATCCATGATCTAAAATCATGGTGGTCAAATCTAAAGGGTTTTAGATCCAATGGTTGCGATTTATTCCGGGATTCCATAGGGCTGACCAGAGGAGTGTTTATCCTTATTATTCTAAGTGTTATCTCTCTCTTCAAGCTTGAGAAAGAAGAAAGCTAGGAGGAAGAATTAGGTATCTTCCGCCATTGACGGATATCCAAAGCTCTGAATCACGAGCCATTTACAGATCCACGGAGAGCAGCCCGGTGCGGTCCTTTCCATCCGACTGAAATCTTGGATTCTCATGGTGCCAAAGAAAATGACAAGGGTAACGATCTTCTACTTAGACAAGTGAAGACGTCCTTTTATTGGCATGATTGCATGGAAAAACCCCCACTGATTGGTGGAGAAAGGGAAGTTTTCTAGCGGGTTGATCTTTTCGATCCCCTTTGGTTACTTGCATATAGCATCCGGAATTGTAGTACGAATATAGGCATCGCGTGTGAAACCCATCTGGACAGGTTGGTCTGGATTGGTGATGGCTATGTTGTTGATTATGCCGGAGAAGACTCCGTGACTTTGTATGCACTATTTTCGGGTTCTGGGTACTGTACGGTACTGTAGGGAATCCTGGAGTTAACCTCCAGGAAATACCCAAAGTTGTGGGTGGATTCGACGATCTGTTACTACCGCCCGGCGCTAGGGTTAGCGTCGGCGGTAGCTCCCAGGGAGTTGTTTGTTGAGGTGTGAAGCCTCATTTCATTGCTCGGGCTGAGGTGAAGTCGTACCCGCATCGTGTAACACCCTGCCAGTACGAAAAGTATAACAGCAGGTCCGGCCGGGACCCCACGCCATACAAACCACACTAGCTAGGAGTTAAAAGGTGATAACCAGAAAAGTAACAACTAAACGAGAGTACAAACGTAAGCGGAAGCATTAATTAAACCATACAAATAGACATGTCCACTATCATAGGAATGAGTCCAGAAATAAGAGTTACGGCCTTAAGGCCTTACATTTACCCAAATGCACAAAACTCCCTAAAGCATACATCGGCACGCAGGCCGGCAATACATGAAAAACAGGAAAAGAGGCTGGCCTTCGAGGGCCAACTCAGCAAGGGGCCAACACCCGCTATTTCCCGCTAGGCTCACATGTACCTGCATAAGAACATTCCACCAAGCGGTGGCAAACAAAGTAACGGTCAGCACAGCTGACCAAATTATAACGACCCCACCCCTTTCCCGGGGTGGCGGAGCTTCTACCCTGCAAGCAAGCCATACTAGCACAAGTACTAATATAAAGAAAGTGCAACTACACGAGGTGAGGTTTCAAGCACAATCAATCTTCTAGGTTGAGCATCAAAAGAAGGGAACCTAGGTATGCACATGATGTTGGTTGGGTTCACCCGAAGGTTCCCCACAGCCGCCTAAGCAACCGCATGAGGCTAAACATGACATCAATCTATCACAGACGTGGGTACAACAACCGCACGCTCCATGCTCACAAGGCATGGATCAAAGGTACTTCTTCCCGAGCACCAATACCATCATGAGTCCGGAAACTTGAGATGGGAAAAGAGCTTATAGCCCGTCTAGGTAAACACCTTCCGCGACCTCTCCCACGATCACACGGCTTTACGAGAGACAACTATCCCTTTACCGATACGCATGGGAACGGGTTCAGTTCAGTCAATTCCCGAGCTCTCATCGTCGAGTTCACACATACGATGCGGGTATGACATCACCTCGGCCCGTAAGGGTTTAGCACTTGCTAGTGCTACACAAAACATAAGTTACAACACCCAAGCCTTCACGAGGACATAGGCTTTACACGTAACCAAAAAGGAGATACAACTCGCTCCGCATCAATTTCGTGGTGAAGGTTTGCCTTCATCCAACTCTCAAAGCATGGGGGCTTTCGTTAGGATCTTCGCAAGACGCCTACGCTTAATTCCCGCAATACTATAGAAGATTTCACGGAGTCATTCTCCGGCACGCATTCTAGGCCTAACCTAAATGCAACGTCGCAAATCAAGCATCACCGATTCGGGCTCACGGCCACGAATAGGCTTCACACAAAATGCCTAAATCCGCACGACTACCGGATTTTCTACATGCAATAATGCCGGGGACGGACACAATCTACCCGGAGTTCCGAAGAACTTGAGGAAAACCTACACTTCACCCATTTGGTAAAAGAGACACCTCATGCAAGCATAGAAAGAGGAATGAATGGACAAATACAAGTCCAAAGTTCGGGAGGAAGAATCGTTACCCTAGGCGCTTTCTTTTTCGCCATGGATCCGAGATTCTATACGGAGAGAAACGACCGCACCGGGCTGCACTCTCCAAATCTGGAAACGGCTCGCGAAACGGAGCTCCGGAGCTCCGTCAATGGCGGGATCTTCCTTCTTCTTCCTTGCCTCCTTCTTCTTCCTCTAGCCTAGGAGAGAGAAACACCTCAAAATAATGAGGATTAATCTCCTCTCATAAGCCCTAATAGCCTCCAGCATCTAATCCTAGCCATCGGATCAGATCTCAAAAGATTTGGACGGCCCGATCTTCTTCTCCGCTCAAAATCGCGGAACAGAATAAACAGGGCGCACGATCACAGGCGCACGGTCAGTGGTCGTGCGCGACGAGGGAAAAGGTCGTGCGCACTATCCGGGACAGAACTCTGAATTCCTGTGAATAAGCGCACGATCGCTGGCGCACGATCACTGGTCGTGCGCGAAGAGGGAAATGGTCGTGCGCACTGTCCGAGACAGAACTCGATTCTCTTCTGAATTAACGCACGATCGCTGGCACACGATCACTGGTCGTGCGCGATGAGGCCACTGATCGTGCGCTAAGAGCAGACAGGGAAAATTCTAGCCTGCTTCACGTGCCGCACTACCACTCCGCCTACTTTGCGGAACTACCAGATTTGGGGTGTTACAACTCCACCCTCCTTAAAAGAATTTCGTCCCGAAATCCAGGAAACAGTAATAGCATAAATTACAGTTATACTTTACCTGAGGGAAATAGCTCGGGATACTCCGCAAGCATCGTTTGCTCTCTCTCCCAAGAGAGCTTCTCTCGGCCGCAGTTATCCCACCGGACTTTTACCATCCGAATGGACTTGTTCCGCAGCTGCTTTACTTCGGTATCTTCGATGCGTAAAGGCTTGACTTTCGTCGACAACCCACTATCAACCGGAACTTTGCCGACCGCAATGATATGAGTAGGCTCTTGCACTGCTTTCCTCAACACTGAAATGTGGAACACGTCGTGCAGACCGCTCAGCTCTGCAGATAGTGCAAGCCGATAAGCCGCATCACCAACACGCTCCACGATCTCAAACGGTCCTAAGTACCTTGGACTGAGCTTTTTCAAGCGTCGGATCCTTGATACCCCTTTGAACGGTTTGATTTTCAAGTAAACCCGGTCGCCGACGGCAACTCTAGGTTTCTAAGCTTGGCGTTGAAATACTTTGCTTGCCTATCCTGGGCAACCAACAGCCTTTCGCGTATAGACCGGATCGTCGAAGTTGCTTCTTCAACATCCTTTCGCTTCAATAGCTTAGTATCGCCCGTTTCCGCCCAAGACAACGGCGTACGACACTTCTTACCATAGAGGGCTTCGAAAGGAGCCATCTTTACTGGCTTGATAGCTATTATTGTAGGCGAACTCGATCATGTAGAGATGATCTCCCCACCTCTTTCCAAAATCTAGAGCGCACATTCGGAGCATAACCTCCAAGTCCTGTTGGTTCTCTACAGAATCATCCTTCCGGTTCGGAATGAAGTGTGATACCTTTGCCAATCGGTCCACGATCACCCAGATGGCGTCGTTTCCATGTTGCGATCTCGGCAATCCATGCACGAAATCCATCGAAATATCATCAAACTTCCATTCCGGAATCGGCAAGGACTTCAAAAACCCACCGGGACGTTGACATTCCGCTTTCACCAACGCGCAAGTGTGACACTTGGCTACGTAAAGGGCAATGTCTTTCTTCATGCCCGGCCACCAAAACAGTTTCTTCAAATCCAAAAACATTTTAGTGCTCCCCGGGTGGATCGAGTACTTGGTATGATGAGCCTCGTACATCAACTCCGCCCGTAGAGTACCAACGTTTGGGATGCACAATCTTTCCTGCTTCCACATAAGGTCATCTTCGAAGGAGAAATCAGCGTTTAACCCCTCAACGGTTTCCGCTTTGTAACGTTTCATGCTCTCGTCCAACTCCCATGCTTGTCGAACTCGGTCGGCAAGGTCGTAATGGACTTCCGTCCAGTTCAAGCATGCTGAAGTAGACGTTCTCCTATCGATGCAAACAATCTCCATTTCTTCTAGCTCACGGATTAGACGATCATCGTGCATCAAAATCCAATTTGCTTGCGCGGGAGCCCGACGACTCAACGCGTCTGCAACTACGTTTCCTTTACCGGGAGTATATTTGATATCGAAGGTGTAGTCCCCAAGGAACTCCATCCACCTCCTTTGGCGCATGTTCAACTCCCTTTGATCTAGTAAGTACTTGAGGCTCTTATGGTCGGTAAAGATATCGATCTTCACGCCATATAGATAGTGCCTCCAAAGTTTGAGGGCAAAAACCACGGCCGCTAGCTCCAAATCATGGACCGGGTAATTCCTCTCGTGAACCTTCAGCTGCCGGGAGCCGTAGGCAATTACCTTCCCGAACTGCGCTAGGACACAACCCAAACCACTTCCTGAGGCGTCGCTATATATTTCATAGCCTTCCATACCCTGCGGCGAGCATAGGATGGGCGCCGTGATCAGACGACTCTTTAGTTCTTCAAAAGCTCGTGCGCACTCGGGCGACCAAACGAACTTATGATCCTTCCTAGTCAGTTTTGTGAGAGGAAGTGCGATCCTCGAGAAGTTTTCCACAAAGCGCCTATAATAGCCGGCAAGTCCTAAGAAACTTCGGACTTCCGCTATGTTTTTCAACAAAGGCCACGCTTGGATCGCTTCTATCTTCGACGGATCGACCGCAATTCCTCCGCCACTAACAACATGACCAAGGAATGCTACTGACGGTAGCCAAAACTCGCACTTGGAGAACTTGGCATATAGCTGACTCCTCCTCAAGGTGCTCAGGACTGCGTGCAGATGCCCTACATGCTCCTCTTCCGACTGAGAGTATACCAAAATGTCGTCGATGAAGACGATCACAAATTGATCTAAATACTCTCGGAATGTCCTATTCATCAAGTCCATGAATATCGACGGTGCGTTGGATAGACCGAACGGCATTACCGTGAACTCATAGTGCCCAAAGCGGGTACTGAACGCTGTCTTTGGAATGTCACATTCCCTTAATCGCAGTTGATAGTAGCCGGACCTTAGGTCTAGCTTGGAGTATACCGTCGACCCAACCAGTTGGTCAAATAAGTCGTCGATTCTCGGAATCGGATAACGGTTCTTCTCTGTCAGTTTGATCCGCTACTACTAGGACAACACCAAGGCTGGTCTTAGGCCCCGAATCCTTCAACAAGGTGAAGAATATCTTCGCGCCTTTTCACAGCTTCTCCTATCCGCGCTCACCCGAGATCTATTGGGCAGCATTACCTCTAATCTATCCTTGACTAAGGTAAACGACACTCCGATTCATAACACGAAGTCCTTAGACAGATAAGAGAGCGATGCTCCCGCACCAACAGAGCTTTCGTCGGATAGTCGATAATTAGGACAAGGCCTAATTGCACACAAATTCAAAACATAAAATTTTGTTGTCATCGGATACAATGGACACAATGAAATCTTTATCCGCACACAGGGTAGAAATCATATTAAGAGATGATCATCCATACCTGTGGCAACATCGCATTGCTGAACGACCTTTTGCTGGCCATAAGAGTAGACTCTCGGCTGGGTTAAAGAATATTGGGGAGTCGAAGACTCCACCGCCTTTCCTTTCTCTATAGCAGTTGAACCCATCGCACGAGCATAGTCCACTTCTCCGCTTTTTGCCTTTGGAGGACCACTTCGACACACCGCGGCTTTGTGCCCCACCTTCCCGCAGGTGAAACACGTAATAGGTCCCCGCACGGTCGTGGCTCCCAAAATATTAGAAGGAGCTGGTTCCGCGAACCTAGACTTCCTCTTGTTTCTTCTGAACTCCGACTTGGATTGAGAGGTCGGCGCATGTAACTCATTGAAGTCATTCGCGCGTGGCATACTCTTCATTTCTATTTCTAGAGATTTTGCTGCTTTCACTAAGACGTTGAAGCCAAGTAACATTGGACCCACAAGCATTTGTCTTAGGTCATCTCGCAGGCCATTGTAGAACTTGTTGACCTTGGTCTCCTCATCTTCCCACATAGACCTCTCATAACGACCCAGACTGATGAACTCATTCAGGTACTCATCCACTGAGTGTGCTCCCTGCTCCAGGTGCAAGCACTGGTTCTGTAGTGCCAAATGCCCTGATGAGAGCATGTACCTTAGAAGGAATGACTCATGGAAGCTTTCCCAAGAGATTTCGGTAAGTTGTCTCCCACCAAACTTGTGCACCAACTCCTCTTCCCACCAAAGTCTTGCTTCTCTTATAAGTAGGAAGGTGGCCAAGGCTACCAACATATCCTTAATTATAAGTATTGACGTTAAAGTCTTCTTTATTTCTGACAACCACTCAGCAGCTCTCACAGGAGATTCGGTCCCCGCGAAGGATGGAGGGTTGAGACTCAGAAAGTACTTTAACAGTTAATAGCGCAATTGCGGTTCCGCTTCTGGCTCACTTGCCCTTGTCGGAACCGGGGCCACAATAAGACTGGGAGGCTGTACCAGCTTTCCTAGCCATGCATTTTGTGCAGCCAAGACTGCTTCTGTGACCACTCTGATCATCTCAGCCGAAGGAGCGGTCGCTGGCACTTCAGCCGACCCACTACTTTCAGCGGTGTTACGGGGTCGAGACTGCCCCGCACCACCTCCAGTCACCTATAATCATGCAAGGCACGATTTAGTGACTCAAAACATATCAAACATCAATCATGGAACGCTCAGGTTCCGCAAACAAGTATGTTTTTTTTTTCATTCCTAAGTGGACATTCTTATTAGTTTTTGTCGTTTTAGGTGAATGCACAACCCGTGCGCACCACCCCTTAAAAGGAATTCGTCCCGAATTCGCTAAACTACGGATCGACGCCTTAAGTCCGATACCAAATTGTAACACCCTGCCAGTACGAAAAGTATAACAGCAGGTCCGGCCGGGACCCCACGCCATACAAACCACACTAGCTAGGAGTTAAAAGGTGATAACCAGAAAAGTAACAACTAAACGAGAGTACAAACGTAAGCGGAAGCATTAATTAAACCATACAAATAGACATGTCCACTATCATAGGAATGAGTCCAGAAATAAGAGTTACGGCCTTAAGGCCTTACATTTACCCAAATGCACAAAACTCCCTAAAGCATACATCGGCACGCAGGCCGGCAATACATGAAAAACAGGAAAAGAGGCTGGCCTTCGAGGGCCAACTCAGCAAGGGGCCAACACCCGCTATTTCCCGCTAGGCTCACATGTACCTGCATAAGAACATTCCACCAAGCGGTGGCAAACAAAGTAACGGTCAGCACAGCTGACCAAATTATAACGACCCCACCCCTTTCCCGGGGTGGCGGAGCTTCTACCCTGCAAGCAAGCCATACTAGCACAAGTACTAATATAAAGAAAGTGCAACTACACGAGGTGAGGTTTCAAGCACAATCAATCTTCTAGGTTGAGCATCAAAAGAAGGGAACCTAGGTATGCACATGATGTTGGTTGGGTTCACCCGAAGGTTCCCCACAGCCGCCTAAGCAACCGCATGAGGCTAAACATGACATCAATCTATCACAGACGTGGGTACAACAACCGCACGCTCCATGCTCACAAGGCATGGATCAAAGGTACTTCTTCCCGAGCACCAATACCATCATGAGTCCGGAAACTTGAGATGGGAAAAGAGCTTATGGCCCGTCTAGGTAAACACCTTCCGCGACCTCTCCCACGATCACACGGCTTTACGAGAGACAACTATCCCTTTACCGATACGCATGGGAACGGGTTCAGTTCAGTCAATTCCCGAGCTCTCATCGTCGAGTTCACACATACGATGCGGGTATGACATCACCTCGGCCCGTAAGGGTTTAGCACTTGCTAGTGCTACACAAAACATAAGTTACAACACCCAAGCCTTCACGAGGACATAGGCTTTACACGTAACCAAAAAGGAGATACAACTCGCTCCGCATCAATTTCGTGGTGAAGGTTTGCCTTCATCCAACTCTCAAAGCATGGGGGCTTTCGTTAGGATCTTCGCAAGACGCCTACGCTTAATTCCCGCAATACTATAGAAGATTTCACGGAGTCATTCTCCGGCACGCATTCTAGGCCTAACCTAAATGCAACGTCGCAAATCAAGCATCACCGATTCGGGCTCACGGCCACGAATAGGCTTCACACAAAATGCCTAAATCCGCACGACTACCGGATTTTCTACATGCAATAATGCCGGGGACGGACACAATCTACCCGGAGTTCCGAAGAACTTGAGGAAATCCTACACTTCACCCATTTGGTAAAAGAGACACCTCATGCAAGCATAGAAAGAGGAATGAATGGACAAATACAAGTCCAAAGTTCGGGAGGAAGAATCGTTACCCTAGGCGCTTTCTTTTTCGCCATGGATCCGAGATTCTATACGGAGAGAAACGACCGCACCGGGCTGCACTCTCCAAATCTGGAAACGGCTCGCGAAACGGAGCTCCGGAGCTCCGTCAATGGCGGGATCTTCCTTCTTCTTCCTTGCCTCCTTCTTCTTCCTCTAGCCTAGGAGAGAGAAACACCTCAAAATAATGAGGATTAATCTCCTCTCATAAGCCCTAATAGCCTCCAGCATCTAATCCTAGCCATCGGATCAGATCTCAAAAGATTTGGACGGCCCGATCTTCTTCTCCGCTCAAAATCGCGGAACAGAATAAACAGGGCGCACGATCACAGGCGCACGGTCAGTGGTCGTGCGCGACGAGGGAAAAGGTCGTGCGCACTATCCGGGACAGAACTCTGAATTCCTGTGAATAAGCGCACGATCGCTGGCGCACGATCACTGGTCGTGCGCGAAGAGGGAAATGGTCGTGCGCACTGTCCGAGACAGAACTCGATTCTCTTCTGAATTAACGCACGATCGCTGGCACACGATCACTGGTCGTGCGCGATGAGGCCACTGATCGTGCGCTAAGAGCAGACAGGGAAAATTCTAGCCTGCTTCACGTGTCGCACTACCACTCCGCCTACTTTGCGGAACTACCAGATTTGGGGTGTTACACATCGGACGATTGATGCCTACGAATTGAGCAAGGGCAAAGCTGATCCAAACCCGCCCCCATACCGGATCGGTGAATCGGTAGATCCTCGGTGCACCTTAAGATGTTGGGAATGGTCCGTAAGGCAAGGTAGTCTTGACGGTCGAAGCTCATGCAAACTCTTTGTCTAAGGAGTTGTTAGGTGTGGCTCGGAGAGTACACTGTGAGAGTGCCTTGAGAGCAAGAAACGTGTGGTCGTGCATGCCAACGTTGGTGTTCATTGCTTATACAAGTAGTGCTTGAACGCACTTTGATAATCTATGCCTATACTGTCTGCCTGCAGGAAAGGAATGCCACCACCCCGAATATAGGGGTGGGGTCGTTATAATATTGGTCAGCTTTAGCTGACCGGTTACTTGTTGCCACGTTTTGGTCGATCGTTGTTGCAGGTGCAGGTGAGCCAAGTTGGAAGTAGCTTGCTGGAGCCTATGTTGTGTTGGCCCTCAAAGGCCAACCTCCCCTCTTTTGCTTTCCTTAAATTGTCGGCCTGCATGCTGATGTATGTTTTAGAGTTTTGAGACATTGTTTAATGTAAGGCTTTAAGGCCATAACTCTATTGTTTCATCCCTGGGATAGTGGACAGTTCTAAAATATGTTTTAATCAAATGCTTCCGCTTACGTTTTATTTACCTGGTGTAGTTGTAGTTCTTTTCTGATTATCACCTTATGATGCCTAACTAGTATATAGTATGGCATGGGGTCCCGGCCGGACCTACTGTTATATTATTTGTACTGGCATGGTGTTACAATTTGGTATCAGAGCTTTCGGAATCGATCCGTAGTTTCGTGAATTCGAGGCTGAATTCCTTTTAAGGGGTGGAGTGCACGTGTTGTGCGTTCACCTAAAGCGATTTTAAAACTAACAAGAATGTCCACTTAGGAATGAAAAGCATGTTTGTTTGCGGAACCTGAGCGTTCCTTACTTGTTTATTGTTATGTTTTCGGTCCCTAATCTGTGTTTTGCATGATTATAGGTGACTAGGAGTGGTGTGGGGCAGTCTCAACCCCGTAACACTACTGAAAGTAGTGCGTCTGCTGAGGTACCAGCGACCACTCCTTCTGCTGAGATGGTTAGATTAGTCGTTGAAGCGGTCTTCGCGATGATCAATAACCAAGCTCGATGGCTTGCACAGCCTACTACTCCTACTCCAGAGATGGCCCCAGTGCCTGTTACTGTAGTGGAGCTGAGAGCGGAACCTGTTGTAGAGCCCGGGTGGAACCGAGAGTGGAACATGTAGCTGCGGGGCGAGCGCGCGACCAGCAATTGAAGCACTTTCTAAGCTTCAACCCTCCAACCTTCCTTGGGACCGAGTCCCCAACAGAGGCTGAGGATTGGCTGGAGATAGTAAAGAAGACTCTAAGGGCAACACCAACTGAAGAGGCGATGAAAGTCACCTTAGCCACTTTAATTCTGAATGGAGAGGCAGGGCTTTGGTGGGATGAACTAGAAATGCACAAGTTGGCCGGTAGAGTTATTACCGAGGTCTCGATTGCAGAGTTCACATGTCTATTTCTCCAGAGGTTTATTCCCTCTGCCCAGTGCATTGCGCTGCAAAACTAGTTTTTGCGGTTAACTCAAGGCGATCGTTCGGTGGATGACTACATGCATGAGTTCACGAGACTGAGTTGCTATGCGGGATCTTTGGTTGAAGATAAGGAAACTAAGACGAATAAATTATATGAAGGACTTCGAGATGAGTTGAGGTTGCTTTTGGCAGACCCTATGACTTTTGGCTTCCATTTTATGGTTCAAACTGCCAGATCACTGGAACTAGATATGCAGAGAGTGCAACGCGTAAAAGGCCTCAGCAAGAAGCCAGAATTTCTCGTGCCGACCTCTCAATCAAAGCCTGAGTTCAGGAAAAATAAGAGGAAGTCTAGGTTCACGGAACCATCTCCTTCAAATGTATCGGGTGCAACTACTGCGCAGGGTCCTATTACGTGTTTCACCTGCGGGAAGGTGGGACACAAAGCCCTAGTGTGCCGAAGTGGACCCCCGAAGGCAGGAAACCGAGCGGTGGACTATGCTCGTGCGGCGGGTTCATCTTATGCGGAGAAAGGCAAAGTTGCGGAGTCTTCTGCTTCCCAGCAACCTCCGACCCAGCCGAGAGTCTATTCTCTTGGCCAGCAAGAATCCATCCGAAAAAATTACGTCGTCACAGGTATGAATTAAAGTTTAGCTTTTCATCTTAACGTGATTTATACTGCATGTACGACTATACCTTTGTTGATGTGCTTTTAGGCTTCGTTCCAATCTTCAACTATCCGGCGAGAGCTCTCTTCAATACTTGAGCATCGCACTCCTTCTTGTCTAAGGACTTCGTGTTACAAATCGGAGTATCGTCTACCCTGGTGAAGGATAGACTGGAGGTAGTGCTGCCCAATGGATCTCAAATGAGCGCAGATAGGTTGAGTCATGTAAAGGTACGGATTTGGAATCAGGATTTCGACTTGGAAACGTCACTACTACCACTAGCTGAGTTTGATGTAATCTTTGGCATGGACTGGCTCTCGAAGCAGCGAACATGCATAGATTGCAATCGAAAGGAGGTTACTCTGGGAAAGAACACCGGTGACGAGACCAGATTTGCGGGTATGCGAGGAGCGAGCAAGATGCTGATGCCTGCTCTCCAGGTGGTCAAGGTGGTGAGAAAAGGCAGAGAATTGATCTTCACGTTGTTGGAGGATTCGATGCCTAAGCCCAGTTTAAATGATGTCCCAGTGGTGGCAGAGTATGTGGACGTGTTTCCTAAAGAAATCCCTGGGGCTCCACCCCAGCGGGAGATTGATTTCTGTATCGAGTTGGTGCCAGGTGCCAAACCTGTGTCACGCTCATCGAACCGGATTGCGCCAAAGGAATTGGCAGAGTTGAAAGTTTAGCTGCAGGAACTGCTGGAGCAAGGCTATGTACGTCCAAGTTCATCCCCTTGAAGTGCACCAGTTCTCTTTGTGAAAAATAAGGACGGGAGCTTGCGTCTATGCATCGACTATAGAGAGCTGAATAAGCTGACTGAGAAGAACCACTATCCAATTCCAAGAATCGACAACTTATTCGACCAACTGGTTGGGTCGACGGTATACTCGAAGTTAGACTTAAGGTCCGGCTATTATCAGCTTCATAAAAGGGAATGTGATATTCCAAAGTCGGCGTTCAGTACCCGTTTTGGGCATTACAAGTTCACTGTAATGCCGTTCGGTCTCTCTAATGCACCGTCGGTATTTATGGACTTGATGAATAGAACGTTCCGAGAGTACTTGGACCGATTTGTGATCGTCTTCATCGACGACATTTTGGTATACTCTCAGTCTGAGGAGGAGCATACAGAGCATTTGCACGCAGTGTTGAGCACCTTGAGGAGGAGTCAGCAATATGCCAAATTCTCTAAATGCGAGTTTTGGCTACCATCAGTAGCGTTCCTTGGTCATGTCGTTAATGGTGAAGGAATAACAGTCGATCCGTCGAAGATAGTGTCAATCCGAGAGTGGCCTGTGCTGAAAAATGTGGCTGAAGTCCGAAGTTTCTTAGGACTTGCCGGTTATTATATGCGCTTCGTGGAGAACTTTTCGAGGATAGCACTTTCTCTCACAAAGCTGACTAGGAAAGATCAGAAGTTCATTTGGTCGCCTGAGTGCGCACGAGCTTTTGAGGAGCTGAAGAGCCGTCTGACCACGGCGCCCATTCTATGCTCGCCATGTGGAACGGAAGGTTATGAAATTTATAGCGACGCCTCGGGGAGTGGCTTGGGTTGCTGCTGAAACCAGGACATGGCTTCTTTGTGGAGCTCGGGCCCCCAACAAGTTGAGGGGCAACTAGAGCTTACTGATTCCTTGGAAGGAACCAACCGGAGACTCGGAACTAAACACAGACCCTTGGTCGCACGAGGAGGTCCACCACACACCCAGAAGATCTTTGAGCGCTGCCCCTCCCAAGCCAAAGTTGAGATTGGGTACCTTGGAGAGCCGGAGGGATAAGCCAAGATAACCAAGGGAGGAAGAAGCTCAGAAAACTGAAATTGGAATCCTCTCCCAAGGTGCCCTACAAGGTCTATTTATAGTTTTCCAAGTCTGGTCTGCTAATAGCGGGATTCCGCCTTACTCTTTTGCTATACGCAGCCCAAAATGGTCTGTCAACAACCAAACTCCGCTGTTCTGAGGGGCTAACTGCAGACCACCAGGAGTTTTTAGCTAAAATGATCATGAATCCTGGACTGGGCGAGCCACCCAAAAGAGTCTCTCTCGTGAACCGAGAGGATCGGCTCGCTCACCTTCCTGCGAGCGAACGATGGGGCTTCGCCCGCTCGCCCTCACTCAAAGCTATAAATACCCTCCTCTCAGGCCTGTATATGAACTTTTTTCTCCTTCTTTTCTGTCTCGCTGTTCATCACTTGTCACATTCAAAATGTCTAAGAGGGAGGATCTACTGTCTCGCCTTAAGGCCTCGCAAGCGAGCAAAAAGTCCAAAGCCACTGCGCTCGCATATTGGATCTCTCCGGAACCTACTCCGCCTCCGCCTCCGCCTCCGCCTCCGCCCCAGACTAAGAAGGCGAAGACCATCCGGTGGTCGCCGAGAGAGGATGGGTCATCGCCTCCATCCTCAACTCCCTACCACGAGCTCGCCTCACAGATTCTGCCACAATACCCGATGGTCATTATGGTACTTTTTCAACTTTGCTTTCTCGCTCGCAGAACCTTCATGCTGATAAAAGCCTCACCAGGCCATCTCCGACGGGGTCTCGCCCCGCATCTCCCGTGGTGGCTGATCCACCACCAGATGTGAGGACAATTGACTTGTGAGCCTCGCCCTCGCGCCCTGGTACGTTGCTTGTCCTGCTCTCTATTGCTCTTCTCCGGACGCTGACTAGCATTACTCCTTTTTGTAGGGTCCCATCCCCCGACCCCAGAGAGGCGAGTCCCTACCCCAGTAGGCTCCCCTCCCACTGAAACAGAACATCATCACTCTGGGTTCGGCATCCTGGGCCAACGGAGCCCAGGCGGCTCGTTGCTTGCCGAGCCCCAGGTTGTGAACGTGTCGGTACACCCCCCCTGGCTTAGGGAAGTCTCTCACTCTGGCCATTACTGAAGCCTTCAAAGGCCAGCCAAGTTCTTCTCGCGCGCGACCCGGTACCAATCTCATCTCGCCGGGCTGGCAATTTCTGCTCGCTGTCTCTTGCATCGCTTCTTAGGCTAACTCTTCACTCGCAGGTGTTCCTCCGACCCCATCCACCGAGTCAGAGCATGGAGAGGTGGAGATGTCCCCCCCCCCCCCCCTCCCTCGCCGGATAAGGTCACGAACTTCTTGGGGGATCCCAATGACCCGGAGCAGATGAAGAGACGAGTCACGGGGATATTTAAAAAACATACCTCCATGCTGCGAGAGCTATATGTTCAGAATCGGATGGACAGGATCGCATACGAGGAGAGGTTTGCTGCCATGGAGGACGCGAACGCCCGCGTCCTCGCCGAGGTGCAGCAGGTCACTCGCAACGAGGTCACCTCACCTGGGGTGCATCTTGCGTGAATCGAGGATTACGTGTAGCTGGTTCAACGCGAGGTCCGGGCGGTCAATGAGTACCATTATCTGAGGGTTCCACCGCGCTCCGGTGTGCGAGGCTGCTGTGAAATTTTCCTTAGATCTAGGAGTGAGCAGGAATTGTATAACTACAAGTTCAAGCCAAACAACCAGAAACACATGAAGCAAACACGATCTTTATTGATAAGCAAAATTCTTCATTACAAGGCGAGGTATACGTGGCGAGACCAGATTTCGCCAGTACACAAAAAACAGAAGAGAAAAGCAGCAGAAAAGAAAACCAGCGGTCTGCCAACTTGAGACCGCCCGACCTGACAGTCCGCCCGGCTAGAAAACCAGATCGCCCGAACTGCCTGCCTGCGCCTTGATCAACACCAACTGAGAACCACGCGAACTCCCGAACTCCACCGATCCTCCCGAACTCCAACAACCCGCACTGCAAGCCGCGAGACCGCCCGAACACCTTCAGAAGAGGAGGTGACCGCTGCTACCCGCACAATCCGCAGAAGCTGCACAAAACAAGTTCGATCAACTAGCCGGTCGGATACAAAAAATAGACCGCAAGGACAGGTCGCGAGCTCAGCTTACACTTGGTGATATAAGTTTGCTGCTACAGTGGCTCCTATTTATAGGCAGGCGACCTGATCCAGTCACCACCCTATGAGATAGGACCACCACCCCTTGATCGCGCGACCAGACCGGTCAACCCGCGCGACTAGTAAAAGAACCTCCTGCTTAGTGAGCTCGCCGACTTTAACAGAAGCTGTGCGATCATGACAACTCGCCCGGTCATGTCGCTCACCACCTGTGTTCGCCACCCGGCCTCCTCTAGAGACCGCGAACACACCAGACCGACTAGGGAACATCCCGCCAAGTCGATCAAACACCTGTGACCGCATAAGTCAGCTGATCGCTGAAGGACCAGCCATGCGAACACAACCCAGAGACCGCACAACTAAGACGACCTTAGTCCGCGCGCACCACAAAGAACCCGGACAGCCTCCAGACCGGGCTGCGCACACCACGCGGTCACAAGCACCAGACCGCGCGCCGCCCTTACCAGGTAGAAACCTGCTCTGCCACGCAGTCAGACAACCAGACCGTGCGGCCTCACCTCGGCACCCTTGGATAGAAGAATGGCGATCACGCCGAGTAGCCCGCGGCAAGACCAAAGAGGTTAAACCGCCAGAGGAGACCGCAAGACCGTGCGGTTAGACCAAACCGCGCGGTCACCCCCCAGACCGCCAACTTCACAATACTCCCACTTCAACATTTTCAACACTCCCCCTTGAAGTGGGACGTTGAAAACAGTCCAAGTAACCCCGTTAGCCGAGTAAACGGCCCCTTCGCTAGCGCCTTTGTGAAGATGTCAGCAATGTTGTCCTGACTCCGAACATGCTCGACTGAAAGAGACCCCTCCAGCACCTTCTCACGAATGAAATTATGCACGATCTCGATATGCTTTGTCCTCGCGTAACAAACTGGATTAGTAACCAGTTTGAGAGCACTCTCATTGTCGCCGCGGAGCAGAGTCAGACCCCGAACCTCCTTATGGACGTCTCCAACCAACCTCCTAAGCCAGATGGCTTCTTGAGCTGCCAAGGCCGAAGCCTTGTATTCTGCTTCCGTGGTTGAGACAGACACGGAATCCTGCTTTTTACTGCACCATGATATAGTCGTGGGGCCCGCCATGAAGACGTATCCAGACGTCGACTTCCGATCATCCGAATCTCCCCCGTAATCGGCATCCATGTACCCATGCACCTCGAAGCCCGCATCCCTTCTGTAAAGAAGACCCATATCCGAAGTCGCCTTGACATACTTCAATATATTCTTGGCCGCTAGAAGATGAGGCATTCGTGGTTCTGCCACATAACGGCTCACCCTGCCAACTGCATATGCAATATTCGGCCTGGTAATCGTCAGATAGATCAAGCTCCCAACCAGAGCCCAGAACACCAACGGATCTTCCAGAATCCTCCCCTCATCCTTGCAAAGTTTCATGGCCTTCTCCAGAGGTGTGGAGATGCACTTCCCTTCCTTCATGCCGAACCGCTCCACGATTCGCTCCGCATATCCAGCCTGGGACACCAGCACTCCACTTTCCTTCCTCTGCACCTCGAGTCCAAGGAAATGGTGAAGCTCACCTAAGTCCTTCATCTCGAACCTGATCGATAGCTCAGCTCGAAGCCTTGCTACTTCCTCCTTTGAATTCCCGGTCATGATCATATCGTCGACGTAAAGCAGCACGATGACTTGAAGCTCCCCACTCTTCTTGACGAACAAGCTTGAGTCTGAGTCTGAAGCACCAAACCCGCAGAATAAAAGATACTCTGCTATCTTTCCATACCACGCCCTCGGTGCTTGCTTCAACCCATATAGGGCCTTCTTCAACTTGCAGACATGCTCCGGAAAATCTTCAGATACGAATCCTAGTGGCTGGACCATGAAGATGTCATTGTCAATCTCGTCGTACAAGAACGCATTCTTTACGTCGAGCTGCCAAATCCCCCACCCCCAACACGCCTCCAAGGCAATCACAACCCGAACTGAAGTCATTTTTGCCACCGGACTGAATGTCTCTTCATAGTCTTCGCCGTATTGCTGCGAGAATCCCCGAGCCACAAGGCTAGCCTTGTATCGCTCGATACTGCCGTTTACCTTCTTCTTGAGCTTGTAGACCCACTTGCATGTCACAGGGGTGATACCATTGGGCTTGGGCACCAGAGACCAAGTCTCATTCTTCTCAAGAGCACTCATCTCTTCCTGCATAGCTGCATCCCACTGTTCCACGCCTTTGGCCTTTTCAAAGCTCGACGGCTCCCTCTCAGCCAAGGGACCAGCAAAGAAACACGAGACAAAGCTCACCATGTTTCTTCCTGTATAGCGATCAGGGGCAATGATGGTTCGCTTCGATCTCCGCAACGCCTTCCCCTGACTCGCAGTATCTTTAACTGCTTCTTCTCTAGCTCCCCTTCCAGACGTACTTGGAGCATCGCTCCCCCTGCTTCTTGATCCAGAAGCCTCCGCCTCAGAACTAGAAATTGATGGGCCACCTGGTGACACAGGTAGCTCCACCTGAAGATTTTCCACAGCTTTCTCTATCTCCTCCACCTTGCTTTCTGGTAGCTCAACACCAGAATTTCCCTTGTAAGACGTCACCTCGTCGAACACGATGTCGCGAGATACAACAAATCTCCGCGTCTCTGGGTCCATGCACTTCCAGCCCTTCTTCCGATCATCATAACACACGAAGACTAGCTCCCTTGCTTTCGCATCTAGCTTCGTCTGAAGCGCATCTGGAACGTGCACATAGTAGGTGGAGCCAAACACCTGAAGGTGTGCCACGCTTGGCTTTTCCTTGAACATCAATTCATGCGGGGTCTTCATATTGATGGGACTAAGAGGTATCCTGTTGATGACGTAGGCAGCACAAGACATTCCCTCCGCCCAGAAGGACTTTGGAATACTCTTGGCATGCAGCCAACACTTGCAGGTCTCCGTCAGATGACGGATCTTCCGCTCTGAAACTCCGTTTTGTTGTGGGGTATGTGCACAAGTAAGCTCCCTCCGGATGTCTGCCTTCCTGCAAAAAGTAGAGAACTCACCAGAGGTGAACTCCCCTCCGTTGTCAGTTCTCAGCTTCTTAACCCGCAGGCCAAGCCGACCCTCCACAAGCTCCTTGAACTCCACGAACTTGGCAAACGCCTTCGCCTTCTCCTTTAAGAAATATACCCAGACATATGTGGTGTAATCATCGATTAGCACCAGCATATATCTGCTGCCTCCGAGGCTTGGGGTAGCAGCCGGTTCCATCAAGTCACCGTGGATGCACTCCAACGGCACACTACTCCTTGTCTGCGACTTGCCAAACGGTAGTCGATGAGACTTGCCGAACTGACATCCTGTGCACACATGACCATCTCCGTAGGAAGATAGACTGGACAGGCCCTTGACCAAACCTTTCACCGCCATAGCTTTCAGCTTATCCATCCCTACGTGCCCCAACCTCTCGTGCCATATTGTCGCACTATCATTCGTCCGCATGTTGTCAACATAAGAACTTGTCGATAAAACGAACAAGTCTTTAGCTCTCCTCCCCACATGAACGACATCCGCCTTCACAGCTTCAACATTCCGAAGAAACCTCACTTCTGTCGGGCCAAACAGAACGTGATACCCAGCGTCTATAGCGTTGGTCACGGTGAAAAGGTTTTTCCTCATTCCAGGCACATGATAGACACTCTTCAACGTAAGCGGCCCTCTATCACTGCCCAAGGAAACAACCCCCACCTTCTCGACAGCATGCACGGTATTATCAGCAGTAATAATGGCATCATTACCTGAGTACGGCTGAGCTGAAGAAAGCTTCGACTCGTCCTCGGTGAGGTGATGACAACACCCCGAGTCCACGATCCAGTCTTCCTGATAGTTGATAGAAGCCGCAGCTTCAACAGAAGCCGAGAAGGCTCCTCCCCATCCTCCATCAGTCTGTCTGGCATCAGCTTCCTCCTTTCCTGCAGCAGCATGCCCCGGCTGAAGATTCACCCGGCAATCCTTCCTGATGTGACCAACCTTTCCACACCTGAAGCACTTGGGACCTTCTCCCTTCTTCTTCCCTTCAGCCTTAGGAGCATAGCCCCTCTCCTGCTGTCCAGAAGTTGAAGGCCCATAGCCTCCTCCAGCGGTCTTCTTCTTATCCCACTTCTTCTTCTTCCCCGTGAAGTGAACTTCGCCATCTCCCATAGACACTGACACCCCCGCCATCTGCCTTGCCAGACTCTCCTGCGAAGCAAGCAGATTTTTTAGCTCCAAGAGAGACGGCTGATTTGCCCAACCCTGCACCGACGTCACAAAGGCAACATATTCCTTCCGCAAGCCATGAATGATGTGCCTCTTCAGCTTCACCTCAAAAATTGGCTCATCAGGATCCAGCGCTGAAATCTCGGCGCACAAGTTCTTCATCTTCAAGAAGAACGTAGAGATAGAAAGGTCACCTTGAGCCGTTCTGGCCAGCTCATTCTCCAGGAATTGAAGTCATGCCACATTTTTCTTATTAAACAACCCATCCAGGGCTCTCCAGATCTCTACAGCTAATCCACACCCCAAGATGTGATCAAACAGGTCAGGTGATATTGCCCTCTTCAGGGCGAACTCCGCTTTGGCATTAATCCGCCTCCAGTTCCTACCTCATGACTGCTATCCCCAATCAGAATAACTTCCTTCGTGCTCTCTCCTCCAACTACCTCCCAGAGGTCCTCACCCAGAAGATAACTTTGCATACACAACTTCCACTTCTTAAAGTTAGTCGATGTAAGCATCTCAATTCCAAGACCCCTTGCTTCCATGGCTCTACCACCGGTTCCTTCTTCACAAAGGCGATGGCAACTTTTAGTTATTCATTGCTCTATCCACTCCAACCTCCCTCTGATACCATGTGAAATTTTTCGTAGATCTAGGAGTGAGCGGGAATTGTATAACTAAAAGTTCAAGCCAAACAACCAGAAGCACATGAAGCAAACACGATCTTTATTGATAAGCAAAATTCTTCATTATAGGGCGAGGTATACATGGCGAGACATGATTTCGCCAGTACACAAAAAACAGAAGAGAAAATCAGCAGAAAAGAAAACCAGCGGTCTGCCAACTTGAAACCGCCTGACCGCCAGACCTGACAGTCCACCCGGCTAGAAAACCAGATCGCCCGAACTGCCTGCCTGCGCCTTGATCAACACCAACTGAGAACCACGCGAACTCCCGAACTCCACTGATCCTCCCGAACTCCAGCAACCCGCACTGCAAGCCGCAAGACCGCCCAAACACCTTCAGAAGAGGAGGTGACCACTGCTACCCGCACAATCCGCAGAAGCTGCACAAAACAAGTTCGATCAGCTAGCCGGCCGGATACAAAAAACTGACCGCAAGGAAAGGTCGCGAGCTCAGCTTACACTTGGTGCTATATGTTTGCTGCTATAGTGGCTCCTATTTATTGGCAGGCGACCTGATCCAGTCACCACCCTATGAGATAGGATCACCACCCCTTGATCGCGCGACCAGACCGGTCAACCCGCGCGACCAGCAAAAGAACCTTCTGCTTAGTGAGCTCGCCGACTTCAACAGAAGCTGTGCGATCATGACAACTCGCCCGGTCATGTCGCTCACCACCTGTGTTCGCCACCCGACCTCCTCCAGAGACCGCGAACACACCAGACCGATTAGGGCACAGCCCGTCAAGTCGATCAAACACCTATGACAGCATATGCCAGCTGATCTCCGAAGGACCAGCCATGCGAACACAACATGGAGACCGCGCGACTAAGACGACCTTAGTTTGCGCGCACCACAAAGAACCCGGACAGCCTCCAGATCGGGCTGCCCGCACCACGCGGTCACAAGCACCAGACCGCGTGCCGCCCTTACCAGGTAGAAACCTGCTCCGCCACGCGGTCAGACAACCAGACCGCGCGGCCTCACCTCGGCACCCTTGGACAGAAGAATGGCGATCACGCCGAGTAGCCCGCGGCTAGACCAAAGAGGTCAAACTGCCAGAGGAGACCGCAAGACCGTGCGGTTAGACCAAACCGCGCGGTCTCCACCCAGACCGCCAACTTCACAAAACTCCCACATCAACATTTTCAACAGCCGCGGCCGCTGGAAATGGCTTAATTACTAAATTATTGTATCTCATTGTTATTTGTTTCTTTCTCTCGCTACTATTTCTCCCCGCCCCTGGGGGTTCCAAACAATTAGGAACGTTTTAATAAGGACATTCCTGCTCGTTCGCGGGCTTTCTTTCTTGCTTAGTATGTTTTATCATCGTGCCAATAATGCTTGCGCCCCGCTTGTTCTTTGCCTGGATGTGTCTGGCTCGCGAGACTTCGTCTCGCCCTTGCGGTCTTTGCTTTTTCTTTCTGCAGGTTTAGCTCGCCGGCAGCAAACCAGGGGGCTTGGCTTGAACGTAAACTAGCTTGGGATGGACAAGACCCCTGAGTGCCGAAAAATAACCGCGCGATTCTGCTATCCGCACCCCCCCGGCGCTTCGTATCCTTCCCGCCCATTTCATTTCTATAAATAGTCACCTCCTTTTACTTTCTAACTACCACATTAACTGTTCTCCAGCTTCCCTTCTCTCCTCCAGACCTTCTCACTAATTCCAGCTCGCACCCGCTCCCTTCCCGACTCGCGGGTATTAACACCATGGTTGTTGAGGGTGAATCAGAAGGGCGAGCCAAGTGTGCTGGGGCTTTCCGCGACCACATCTTCTTTGGCGCCTCGCTAACCGGTGACGAATTCCTCAACGTCGTGGACAACTACATCCCCTCGGGGTACTCCGCTCGCATCCCGCCGAGCACCGCCAGCCTCAACGATCCATCCACGGACAAGCTCGCCATCCCTATTGCCCATTTTGAGAATGGGCTGCGACTCCCACTCTGGCCAGAGGTTCGCCAGGTAACGTATTCGACCCTCACCTTTCTCACTCGCCTCGTGAGGATTATTGATAATCGTGCCTTAACAAATTTCTTAGGTACTCAAGTACTACGGCGTCCTACTGAGCCAGCTGACGCCGAATGCGGTCGCCGTAGTGGTCGTGTTTGCCTGCAACCTGCGGGAGGAGAAGATTGAGTTCAGCCTGCTCGTCTTCCGCAAAGTCTTCTCCTTCCGCACGTATAAGGACAGGACAACACACTTTGCGAGCCAGCATGTCACCGTATGCGAGACGGTGAACAAATCCCACTACTGGCACCAAAAATTCATCCTGGTGAAAGGACCATTCAGTAACATCCCCTTCTCCCCCCTCCAACGGGATGACGCAACCTACCGCCTTCCTGCCTCGCTCAGTGGTGATGACGCGAGGCATTATCAATACCTTGACGGCAAAAACTTCGAGGTCGTCCACCTTCGGCAGAGGGTTGACTCGCTACTTGCCGGTCCCGCAAGGGGAAGTTTTGACTCGCACTCGCAAGTTCTCATGTATCTTTTTCCCATTCCATCAGCTAAATCTTTCTTTGCATTTCCAGGGGAGCGAGATCTTCCCATCCACCCCCCCCCCCCCCCCCCCCGTATGCGAGGAGTGCAACCCGCTCTTCAAGCACTCTCGCCGTCGCGGCCGCCGATGCTTGCCGAGAACCCCTCGTCTCGACTTCGGGTAAGAAGGGGCCGCTGCCCGCGGTCCAGCTTGCCGCGAAGCCCCCCCCCCCCCCCCCCACCACCCAAGAAGAGGAACAAGGACACCTCCTCCAAAACAAAGGAGAAAGAAGTTGTGGACCTGAGCGAGTCGGGGACTCCGCTCGTCCCCTCCGCGAGCCAAAAAACTGCCTAGGAGGGCGGTGAACCGAAGGAGACCCCTGGCGGGCCCAAGCCCACCAGCCATAAAAACTTCGGCCTGGGTGCCAAACTTCCTGACGCCCTCGGCGAGCCGGTGCTCGCATGGGATCCTGATCTCAACAGGATCTCTTACTCGTCGCTCCTCCCCTCCGAGGTTGAGAGTGATAAGGTCGGGGGCGAGGCATTCGCCCTCGCCTTTGGGTTGTACGGTCGCGAGGACGCCGCCGTTTTCATCACCCTGCAATCCCGGCTGCTCGCCAACGATTCCATGCGAGCCCACTTCTGGTCCTTAGAGTTTTCCCACATGACGGCTCAGCGGTACCTCACCGCAGAAAGGGAATCGAAAGAGCTCCAGCACGAGCTCAAGGCGGCTACCGATAAGATAGCGAGCCTCAAAGGGAGGGAGGCCATCTCGGAAGCTCTCCTCGCCAGCCTTCAGGGCGGAATGGTAAGTTCTCCACTCAACTTCTCTCTCGTTCGCTATATTGGTACTTTTCCTAACTATACCTTTATTCTTCAGGACGCCGAGACAGCAAGCCAGCTGCTCTCGCGAAACGCGGACTTGGAAGCAGAGGTCGCGTTCCTCAAAGCTCACAACCGCGAGCTGACTAGGGTTGCGCTCCTGCCGCCCCCTCCGCGGTATAGGGCTCGCCAATCCTCGCGAGATGAGAAGGAGGCGATCCGCCAGAATTCCATGGGCGTCGCCGACCTTGCCTTCGAGACCCTAAAAGGGGTCAGCTTGCTCTCCCAAGATGCCTTGGAGTTCAGCATTGAGGACATCATCCCAGATCTGTTCGCGCCGATCCCGGAGCCCTACGACCGCGAGAGCGAGGAGGAGCCGTCTAGCGATCAGCATTAGCTTTCTATAATCCAATGTAAAATTTTTGTCTGGCGAGTTCGCCGCTATTTTGTAAAACTTTTGAGAAAAGTAACATTAAATATTTTTCTATCTTTTAACCTTCTTTCCGTCTCGCTCGCACAGATACGTTTTTCTATGCACACGTAAATATATTCATGATATGCTTTTGCTCTTACTTTTTCCACGCTCGCGCCTTTCGATGCTATTATTCGTGATCGCGTTTGCACCCTTAGCTTTTTCGTTTGGTCCTTCCACCTTACCTCGCACCTACCTAAGAGGGTGCTCGTGTAGCCTCCCCCGCTTAGGAATTTCGTTAGACGGACCCTCTGTTTTCTTGCGCTAAGTGTGGCCCTCTTCCGACCTCTAGCTTGCCCAGCTGGGCTCTTGCGAGCGGGATTGTCATTTCCCTGCCCCGCTCACCAGCCCATCTCAAGAGACCAGCCTTGCTCGTTATCCTCCACACCAGCAGACCCCCCAACTCGCTAGTATCGGGCATTGCATAGGGATTCTGCGGGTGTCCCTTGCGAGCTAGGACCCGGCTCGACGAGCAGCGCGGCCACCGTATCTAGCCGCCTAGCGGCCAACCTTGACCTTGGTGTCTTACCTCAATGGCAGCTTTGTATTCCTCGAGAGCGAGCCCCCGGGCTCGCCCCTATCAAGGTCCTGAGAGGTTTGGTGAATCGAGTCCCTCACCGTGAATAACTCTATCTTGCCAGCCTCTCTAGAGATCAACCTAACCCACCGTCTATGAGAGCCCCGCGGCGGAATCGATCTGGGGCACTCCAACACCAAAAACTTTTCTATCTTGCCAGCCTCTCCAGAGATCAACCTGACCCACCGTCTATGAGAGCCCGGCAGCGGAATCGATCTGGGGCACTCCAGCACCAAATACTTTTTTATCTTGCCAGCCTCTCCAGAGATCAACCTGACCCACCGTCTATGAGAGCCCGGCAGTGGCATCGATCTGGGGCACTCCAGCCACCAAAAACTTTTCTATCTTGCCAGCCTCTCCAGAGATCAACCTGACCCACAGTCTATGAGAGCCCGGCAGCGGAATCGAACTGGGGCACTCCAGCACCAAAAACTTTTCTATCTTGCCAGCCTCTCCAGAGATCAACCTGACCCACCGTCTATGAGAGCCCGGCAGCGGAATAGATTTGGGGCACTCCAGCACCAAAAACTTTTTGAAAGAATATTAGGTTTGTAGTCTAAATCACCTAGAGAGTGGGTGAATAGGTTTCTTTTAAGTTTCCTTTAATTAGTATGTCTGATTTCTGGTTTGGAGCAAGCAAATGATAAAACACACAGAAAGCACACAAGCATGTATAGAGGTTCCTCAAGACAGGGTGTCTTGAGTAGTCCTTTTTCCCCCCTTCACCTTTCTAACAATGTGTTAGATAAGGCCAACTCCTCCAATCTCGGCTCAAAGAGCTTACAACTCAGATCCCTCAGGATCTCTCAGGTTTTCCCAAACCCTACCTCAGGCTAAGCAGCCCTACAACTCAAATGAGCTCCTGATCCTACAGCTCAAACCTCAGCAGGTCCTACAACTCAGGCTCAACAGCCCTACAGCTCAGGCTAAACAGCCCTACCTCAGATCTTCACAGATCCTACAACTCAGAGCTATCACCAGTTCCTACCTCATGCACTGCTGCCCTACAAACTCAGAGGAATACACCTCCTACAGCTTAGACCACCTTTTGATCCTACCTCGGGCAACAAGCCTTACAACTTAGAGGAAACCACCTCCTACAATCTCAGGCAAACCAGCGCTACAAGCTCAGGTAAATAAACCCTACACACTCAGGCAAAAGAACTACAAACTCAGGCAAAGAGCCTTACAGAAGAATGATGTTTTAGAAATATTCTACAGCAGAAATACTCTCTTGTAGATCCTGCACAGTCTGTGCTTTCCTGTAACTGAAGAGGTTGATAACAACTACCACTTGATCTTCCTCTTCAATAGAAGGGTGGAAGATCACCTTGCCCCTTCTAGTGGAGGAGCTATCTTCTTCTCTCAGTTTCTTCTTCTCTTTCAGTGAGCAGGAAGAAAGACGAGAGCAGCAGCCGTTAATGGCGAAAGTAGATTTTTCACGCAACTAGCCGGGGGATGGAAAATGCCCTAACACTTTCTTTTATACTTCTTCTATCTTCAACGGCTCTAATTTGATCTCCCAAGAAGTATGGGAGAGATCGGTGGTCCCCTGTAGCTTTTCTGCAACTTGCCCTAGTCGCGGTTCCCGCCGCCCTACTTATCTGTAGAGAAGGTCTGCGTTCGACGAACGCGCTACACTCTGCGCTCGACGAACCCGCTGCATTCTGCGTTCGACGATCTTGCCAAACTCTGCGTTCGACGAACTTGCCAAACTCTGCGTTCAACGATCAACCTTGTCTCTGCGTTCGATGAACGGCCTTATCTCTGCGTTCGACGAACGGCACTGTCTCTGTGTTCGACGAATGGCACTCTGCGTTCGACGATCTGCACTCTGAGTTCGACGATCGGCCTTATCTCTTCGTTCAACGATCTGTCTTGTCTCTGCGTTCGACGAACGGCACTCTGCATTTGACGAACGCGCTTGATCTCAGTTGATTCTTCTATCTCGTCTCAGCGGTCGACGAACAGGATTCTGCGTTCGACGAACACGCCATTTTTTCCAATCTGCTGTTGGGTTTTACTAAATGCCATTCATAATGACATGAACACATCAAATGTGCGCAGCGGAAGAAAACTAGAACAACCCAAAGAGTAAGGATCTTGCGGATCTCATGAATCAAAAGATTAGGAAAGCAAAACGCAATATACCTTCGCGGGATTGAGTCAATACTCAACCAAGGTGCTCCAAAGAGAAATCCAAATTTCTGCCTTTGAGTTCTTCAAGAATCGAAATGGATCGATCCCTCTATAGAAGTCCACACAAGCAAAGGAGAACCCTAGCTTCTTGTCGTACAAGAACTAGGTCGGAGAAGGAAGCTCTCAACATCCCCACGGACTGCTAGGTCCGATCCAGAGGAGGCGGCGACTAGCGGCGGCGGAAGACGATCGGCGGACGGGAAGATCGAGATGCCCTCGCGCGGAATAGTTCCGGTCGGCTTCTCGTCTAAAATCGCGAAAAGATTAAGTCCTTTCCGTATATCTCGAAGACCTAATCGCGTTCCCTTTTATACTAAAAATGCATAAATAAGGCTATCCGCAGACCCAGGGAAAAAGAACAGTTCTGTCAAGGTTTACACATTAGCCGAATCGACTAATGAGATTAACCGAATCGACTAAACACTTTAGCCGATTCGACTATATAAATTCGACTATATCATTTCGTCGAAACCATTTCGTCGAACTGACATATTTCAGCTAAACCCTTTAGTCGAATCTGTTACAATTCGGTTAATCACATTAGCCGAATCTCATTAGTCGATAACATAATTCGGTTAATCACATTAGTCGAATCTCATTAGTCGAAAACAACATAATTCGGTTAATCACATTAGCCGAATTTGACACAGTTCGATTAAACCCTTTAGCCGAATTTGTCTAGTATAAACACATTCGTTTAAACCCTTTAAATGATTTCCGGTTGAGACATTCTCAACTTAATTCCAAGCAGTCACAGGATTGGTCCTCCACTCATATCCAATATGAGTAAGGCCAACACAATCCTTTCTCCAATTTCTAAAAACGCTTTTATGTTCGACCCTATAGGCTCATATTGCGTTGGCAGTAAGATTAACTGTTGATTGCTTTGAGATCACCTCGGAAACTCCAACAGTCTCCCACTTGATCACAAAGTATCAACAAAAGTCTCACAAACAATGAGCGGCATCTAGCAATACATCATTGCTACCCAAGCAATAACAGTTCATAACTCAATAAGCCTGTCTTAACCAATGTATCAGCATTGTCATGTTCCTTTGTCCCTTACATCCGGATAGAACTAGAGGCATGGACCGTATCACCCTCATGATTGTTCAATCCTAGTTTCCTGATCTAGAATAGACCTTATGAAAGTGGTAAGCTCAATATCATATATTGGCTCAACCCAGCATGGCCAAGCATTTCTCGGTCTCATTCCATCAAGGGGCCCATGGATGTAACTCCTGTCATAAAGGAGGACAAATCTCATATCTGTCCACACACAAACACCCAAATGAATCGTAACATACCCAATAACCACCTTATCATCAACCTTTCTCAAGGAAGACTTTAGATGGCATCAAAGTACGCTCTTCCTCACTTGATGAATGTTGTGACTTCAGGTCAAAGAACTACAAACACCATTGTCAGATGAGAACTACTTGTGACACATTCATATAACAATCCACAAAGTAGTCTCATGGTGGGTCTGTCCAGTACAACTTGTTCTTAACAAGTACCCATGTGATGACTTGATATCACAATATCTTGACCTGTGAGAACCGGTCATCAGTCAACGCACATGCTAGTCTTATGGTCTCATCCTCGCCCTAAATTTCTAGGATGATACCTCGACCAGGGACCATTTAAGAATGAAGCTTCATTTAAACATAGACCCTCACATTCAAGTCACGTACTTGAATTCCTATGGAAGCAAACATTCTAAGGGCATTCATTATGTTAATTAGTCTATCAAATAGAAGCGGTTGACATAATACAAGAACTTGCCATAAATGTAAAATGAAACATACAGTACGTAACACAATTCATCAAATGAATAAACAACCGACAAACATACAATCCACAAGGCTCCCACTAAAGATGATCATTCAGGTATCTAATACCCATTGATCTAACATGACCATCATGCTTCTTTTGCGCAAGAGGCTTTGTCAGCGGATCCGCTGTGTTTTCTTTAGTCGGTACTCTGCAAATGTTCACATCTCCTCGATCGACAATCTCTCGAATAAGATGGAAATGCCGAAGTATGTGCTTGGAGCGCTGATGAGATCTAGGTTCCTTATCTTGGGCAATTGCACCGTTGTTGTCACAGTAGAGAACTACGGGATCAACAATGCTAGGAACTACATCTAGCTCGCCGATGAATTTCCTAATCCACACAGCCTCCTTTGCCGCATTTGCGGCAGCAATATACTCGGCTTCTGTCGTAGAATCGGCAACTGTCTCCTGCTTGGAACTCTTCCAGCTTACAGCTCCTCCATTAAGGCAAAATACAAAACCTGATTGGGACTTTGAATCATCCCTATCATTTTGGAAGCTAGCATCCGTGTAACCATTTACAACGAGCTCTTCCTCTCCACTATACACCAAGAACATATCCTTAGTCCTTCTCAAGTACTTTAGGATATTCTTGACAGCTATCCTGTGATCATCACCAGGATCAGACTGATACCTGCTCGTCATGCTCAAAGCATAAGAGACATCGGGTCGAGTACACAACATTGCATACATGATTGATCCAATTGCCGAAGCATATGGAATCAACTTCATGCGGTCCTTATCTTCCAAAGATTTAGGACACTGGTACTTAGAAAGACTCACACCATGTGACATGGGTAAGAATCCTTTCTTGGACTCAAGCATGTTGAACCGTTTCAACACCTTGTCAATGTATGTACTCTGGGTCAAACCCAGCAACTTCTTCGATCAATCTCAATAGATCTTAATACCAAGTATATAAGTCGCTTCACCCAAGTCTTTCATAGAAAAGCAGTTCCCTAGGTTGTTCTTATCAACTTGCAGGGTCGGAATGTCATTCTCGATCAGCAGTATGTCATCTACATACAATATCAGGAAGACAACAAGGCTCCCACTAATCTTCTTGTAAACACAAGGCTCATCTTCATTCTTGATGAAACCAAACTCTTTGATCTTCTCATCAAAACGCAGATTCCAACTTCGAGAAGCTTGTTTCAATCCATAAATGGATCGATTCAACTTGCATATTTTAGTGGCTTCACTTGGAGATACAAAACCCTCGGGTTGTGTCATATACACTTCCTCAATGAGGTTTCCATTAAGGAAAGCCGTTTTGACGTCCATTTGTCAGATCTCGTAGTCATAATACGCAGCAATAGCAAGTAGAATTCTGATGGACTTGACCATAGCTACAGGGGAAAAGGTTTCATCATAGTCAACACTATGAATTTGCCTGAAACCTTTAGCCACCAGCCGGCCTTTGAATGTCTGTGCATTCCCATCCATGTCAGTCTTCTTCTTGAAGATCCACTTGCACCCTATGGGTCGTACCCCTTCAGGTGGTTCCACCAAGGTCCAAACTTGGTTTGTGTACATGGAGTCCATTTCAGATTTTATGGCCTCAAGCCACTTCTCAGAGTCTGGTCCATTCATAGCCTCTTGGTAGGTTGCAGGCTCATCATCATGATCCATAAGCAACACATTACCTATTTGAGTCATGAGAAATCCATATCTCTCAGGCTCAGATCTTGGTCTACCAGATCTACGTAGGACTTGTGTTTCTTGAGCAGGCTCTCCAGCTACAACTTCTTGTAGTCCTTGCTCAGGTTCCAATTCCGGTTCGTTCATTGTTTGTGGCTCTTGAACTTCTTCAAGTTCTACCTTTGCAGTCTTTCTGGATAAGAACTCTTTCTCCAAAAAGACACCAGTCCTTGCAATAAACACTTTGCCCTCAGATGGTAAGTAGAAGTAGTATCCTTTGGTTTCCCTAGGATACCCCACTAGATAACATTTATCCGATTTGGGTTCCAACTTGTCAGGCATTTGACGTCGCGTGTATGCCTCATAGCCCCAAATCTTGATGAACGACATACTGGGACGCTTCCCAGTCCATATCTCATATGGGGTCTTTAAAACCGTTTTCGTTGGAACTCGATTTAGTGTGAAAGCAGCAGTCTCTAAAGCAAAACCCCAAAAGGAAACGGGCAAATCTGCATGACTCATCATCGATCGCACCATGTCTAACAAAGTAAGATTCCTCCTCTCAGAAACACCATTATGTTGAGGTGTTCCGGGCGGAGTGAGCTGTGATACAATACCACACTCTTTCAGATGATCACGAAACTCATGACTCAGATATTCGCCACCTCGATCAGATCGGAGTGCTTTTATCCTTTTTCCCAGTTGGTTTTCTACTTCATTCTTAAACACTTTGAACTTTTCAAAGGTCTCGGATTTATTCTTCATAAGAAACACGTATCCGTATCTACTGAAATCTTCAGTAAATGTAACGAAGTAGTAGAACCCACCTCTAGCCATAGAACTCATGGGTCCGCATACATCACTATATATTATACCCAAGAGATCATTAGCCCTCTCATTACAACTAGTGAAAGGAGCTTTCATCATCTTGCCTAATAAACATGACTCGCATCTCTCAAATGATTCATAATCAAATGAGTCCAGTAATCCATCTTTATGGAGCTTGGATATGCGTTTCTCATTTATATGGCCTAAACGATAATGCCAAAGGTACGTAGGATTTGAATCATTTGTTTTTAGTCTTTTAGCATTTTCTACATTATAGATCGTATGGTCTAAGTTCAAAACATATACACCATTAAACAATTAGGCTACACCATAACAAACATCATTCATAAAAATCGAACAACAATTGTTCTTAATTATAAATGAAAAGCCTTTCATGTCAAGACATGATATGGATATAATGTTTCTAGTTATGGCTGGAATAAAATAACAGTTATCTAATTCTATTACAAGCCCAGTGGGCACAGAAAGACAATAGACACCAACGGCGACGGCAGCAACTCTTGCTCCATTCCCGGCGCGCAGGTCTACCTCCCCTTTACCCAGTATTCTTCTCCTTCTCAGTTCCTGCACATTTGTACAAATGTGAGAACCGCATCCGGTATCCAATACCCAAGATGAAGGAGCATAAAGGTTTATCTCTATAACATAAATATCTGAAGTGGAAGTCACACTTCCCTTCTTCTTTTGTAGATCCTCAATATAGAGGGGACAGTTCCGCCTCCAATGCCCAGCCTTACCGCAGTGGTGGCACTTTCCTTCTTTCGCCAGACCTTTCCTTTTCAGTGCAGAAAACTTGGGATCAAAAGGAGACTTAGATCCAATCTTCATCTTCTTAGATCCCTTGGCCTTGCCCTTGCTCTTATGCACTATCAATATGGGGCTGGCAAGCTTGGCCTTCTTCATGTTATTCTCGGCGATTCTCAACATGCCAAGGAGCTTGGGCAGTGTCTTTTCTATTTCATTCATGTTATTGTTTAAGATGAACTTCTCATAACTATCCGGCAACGATTGTAGGATCAGATCCGTGGCCAACTCTTAGCCCAAGGGAAAACCCAGTTTTTCAAGTTTCTCTATATACCCAATCATCTTGAGTACGTGAGCCCCTACTGAGTCTCGAGCTCCCATTTTGCACTGAAATAACGCCTTGGATATGTCAAACCTCTCTTGTCGGGCTTTCCCCTCGAACATTTTCTTGAGGTGCCCGATTATCTCATAACCACACATGCTCTCGTGTTGCTTCTGAAGCTCAGAGGACATGGTAGCAAGCATGAGGCATTCCACATCCAAGGTATCATCTTGATACTTCTTGTGAGCATCTTTATCTGCTCTCGGAGCATTTCCGGTCGGCTCTGTGGGGGATTCACCTTCCAAGACATAGAGCTTGCGCTCTTGCCTGAGAACAATTCTCAGGTTCCTATACCAGTCGAGGAAGTTCATCCGGTTGAGCTTGTCTTTCTCAAGAATAGCTCTCAGGGACAGGGTGGAGTGAGATCCACTTGCCATGGAAATTCTACAATGAATTCGCAAAACTTTTAGTAATGTATTTCGAAATATATTTTATATTAATAAGGGTTTTTATTAAAAGCTCCCACTATTTTAATCAAATTGACAACCCTTAATTTCGATTCGGAGAGTTTATGCGAGCTACTCTATTAGTGGACAAGATCCGTATTTCACCAACACAACGAGTTTGCTTTGGTGTTCCTCTCATAATGCGGTTATTTAGGTAGACAACATTTGTCAATTGCATCACTATGCAACTCTTGTATGGTTGGTGAATAACTCTTTATTCGTATCCATCATATGGAGCATGCCAATCCTATGCCTCTAGGCACTCAACCTTTGAGGTCACCTAGTTAAGTTAGACCTGATGCCGACAGTGGGATATCACAATTATCCGCACGCACCCTTACCAAGATAGATTAATGCACCTTGCTTTGGCAAGCCCACACTTCATCGATTGAGGCAGGAAGAGTGTCATCCATCGGAAGGCATCTGTATACTTAATATTGGGTAAGGGATTTTATCTTTCAATAGATGAACATTTCATCGTGATTAACATTTAATCACCATGCACATACACAAAACAAATGCATCCCCTATGTGCACATAAAAGGATTATCAACTTTTGATAAAAAGGGGGTTAAATCTGAATACTTAGAACATTTCTAAATCTTCAGATTTACATGCATTGAACACAACCAAAGCAACTCCACTTATGCAGTAGACAAGCTCGTCTCTCAATGTCAGATTCAAAATCCACGACATTTGGTTTCATAAACCATATCAAGGGACGGTTACTGCAAAGAAGAGACAATCTCTGAAACAATGAAATCGCAACGCAATCACATGCGTTCCTGGCGGGGTTCCAAGGGGCAGCGCCCCTGGCGGTGGTGGGTTTTTCTAAATGCCATTCATAATGACATGAACACATCAAATGTGCGCAGCGGAAGAAAACTAGAACAACCCAAAGAGTAAGGATCTTGCGGATCTCAAGAATCAAAAGATTAGGAAAGCAAAATGCAATTTACCTTCGCGGGATTGAGTCAATACTCAACCAAGGTGCTCCAAAGAGAAATCCAAATTTCTGCCTTTGAGTTCTTCAAGAATCGAAATGGATCGATCCCTCTATAGAAGTCCACACAAGCAAAGGAGAACCCTAGCTTCTTGTCGTACAAGAACTAGGTCGGAGAAGGAAGCTCTCAACGTCCCCACAGGCTGCTAGGTCCGATCCAGAGGAGGCGGTGACTAGCGGCGGCCGAAGACGATCGGCGGACTGGAAGATCGAGATGCCCTCGTGCGGAACAGTTCCGGTCGGCTTCTCGTCTAAAATCGTGAAAAGATTAAGTCCTTTCCGTATATCTCGAAGACCTAATCGCGTGCCCTTTTATACTAAAAATGCATAAATCAGGCTATCTGCAGACCCAGGGAAAAAGAACAGTTCTATCAAGGTTTACACATTAGCCGAATCGACTAATGAGATTAACCGAATCGACTAAACACTTTAGCCAATTCGAATATATAAATTCGACTATATCATTTCGTCGAACTGACATATTTCGGCTAAACCCTTTAGTCGAATCTGTTACAATTCGGTTAATGACATTAGCCGAATCTCATTAGTCGAAAACATAATTCAGTTAATCACATTAGCCGAATCTCATTAGTCGAAAACAACATAATTCGGTTAATCACATTAGCCGAATTTGACACAGATCGGTTAAACCCTTTAGCCGAATTTGTCTAGTACCCATTCGTTTAAACCCTTTAAACAATTTCCCGTTGAGACATTCTCAACTTAATTCCAAGCAGTCACAGGATTGGTCCTCCACTCATATCCAATATGAGTAAGGCCAACACAATCCTTTCTCCAATTTCTCCAAACGCTTTTATGTGCAACCCTATAGACTCATATTGCGTTGGCAGTAAGACTAACTGTTAATTGCTTTGAGATCACCTCAGAAACTCCAACATCTGCACGCTGCTCCTTTCCTGTCTCAGCGAATCCGCTGAGACAGCGATCTCGTCTCAGCGGTTTTGACCCTTCGTCTCAGCGGTTCCGCCGAGACAAAACTTCATCTCTTAGGAGATGATTTCTCCTCATTTTAGGGCATGTTTGGCTCTTACTCTTGAGTCACCTAAGCCTGTTTGACTTACAAAAACAAAGCTTTATCAAACACAATATGTACTTAGTTTTGGAAGTGATGCCTCTTCAAATCAAGGGAACATTGAGGGCAATATTCCCAACAATCTCCCCCTATTGAAGAAGGCAGAACATCCCCAATGCTAAGGTACATAGCCAACAAAAACATATCATGATACCACATGAAGGACATATTATTTAAATGTTCTATAATATAATCATGATAACATAGCTAAAAACTTCATGATACAACATTGTTAGACAGTGACCCTGCCAAGGAGACAGCAATCATAAGTCGACACTTTTTGCTCACAGGCGTCGAGTGAAGTGTGGTGGCTCGACGCTTGGTCGACGCTTTCTTGACTTAATCTCACATCGTCAGTCAGTGACCTTGTCGTTGAGACAGCAACCATAGGTCGATGCTTTTTGGTCACAGGCGTCGAGCGATGTGTGGTGGCTCGACGCTTGTGGACCTAGATGAACTCATCTCCTATTTGCATCTAGCAAGACCAAATTTGGTCTTAGCATTGGCCATCTCCCCCTTTCTGGGTTCTTCAATCTCTTTCCCATTAGGGAATAGGATTCTTCAACCATTTATCCTTCTATGGATTGGGAGGCAACATCTATAGATCCCTTTGGATCAACTTATAGGACAACCTATACACTCTTAGCATTTGTCATCTCCCCCTCAACCTGAGTAGGGAATTTGCTCCCCCTCAACTATAGAGCTTTTTTCTATAATAGCTGATCTTGTTCAATTTGAACTACACATTATAGCTCCCCCTCAATGTGAGTACTATTTTACATTGAATACTGAAAGTAGAAATACAGAGTACATATACCAACAATAACAACCACAATATGATTTTCAGAATCTGAAATATCATTTCAATTAAATGTTCAGTACAAACATTTCAAACAGTTCAACTTATGATTGTACATTGAATAATTTAAAGAGCATCTCAAGGCAGGGTCTTCTTAGATGGACCATGGGAAGAGCTTTCTCCCTCTTCAGACTTTCTCTTCCTTGCTTCAGCAGCAGCCTTGATCTTCTCCTTTACTTTGAAGTACATAAGTGGCTTGGGAAGATATCTTGTGGGAATCCTTAAAGGAGTTTCCCTTCTTACCATGTTTTCTTTGAGAATCCTTTCCCTTAAAGATTCCCTCTCAAGGTGCTTGATCCATTCAGCAGATGAATAGACATGGTCAATGTCCTTCAGTTGATTGCCATGGCTCACCCAGGTATTGACAACAATTGTGTCCAACTCTAGATTGTCATCTTCATGTAGTGGATCCTCTAATCTTTCCATTCTTTTCTGGGCCATATATTCTTCAGCAGTTTGAATGCCCTCTGCCCTTCTCCTCTTTGCTTCCCTCTCATCTTGAATCAGATCTGATTGACTTTGGAAGTCAAAGTCTTCATTTCTGCTTGGATTCAATATTGGAAGATTCAAAGCAATCCTTGTTCCTTGCAGTACCTTTAAGCTTGAGTCCCACTGATTATCATTAACCTTTTTGACCATGGTTAGGATATTTTCTTGAATTGCATTGGAAGCTTTGTTGACCACTTCCACCACGTGCTTGCTGGCTGCTGCCTGATTGGAGAGTATCAGCTGGTGGGCAGTCTCCATGTTGTTATATAGCTTTATGTGAGCTCATTTCAGCTTAGCATTTAGCTTGGTAACCTTCTCCTCTCCTTCTTTGCCTTTTTCCATTACCTTTTTCTCTATTTCAGAGTGTTGATACATTATGGATTGAGAGAGAGTTTGGAAAGTGCTGTCCACATCATCCAAAGTGTTTTCCTTTGCCTTGTCAATATGGGACTTGACTTGGTTGCTTGATGTGTTGACCACTTGTGCCATTCTGGCAACAGCTTTTTCCCAGACATTTTCATTTTTGTAAAGATGATTCTTTACATATGTAATGTCTTTTGTGGAATCCCCTTGATGGTCTGCAATATTCTTTAGAACTATGTGCTGGGCAGCAACAGAGTTTTTGGCCATCTCAAACCATCTGGTCATTTGCTGGAGGAAATGAGCAGAGTCAGCAGTGACATTCTGGATTTGAGTATTCAGCTCATTCCTCACAGCAGCCACCCTTACCTCCAACCTCTGCTCACTGGCTTGGATTTCTTGAGATAAAGCTGCTCTTGTAGCATTCAGCTCATCCCTAACTTGAGCAGTAGCACCTTGTATCCTTTCAGCAACAAGTTCTTTTACTGACAACATCTGACCATCAATCATGGTTTGTATTGAGTTTAGCAGGTCAGATGTGTCTAGAATAGCAACTGGCCTTTCATGGGCCAATTCTTTTTCCACCACCTCTTCATCTCCATTCTGAGCTTTAGCCCTTCCATCATCAGGGATCTGCTCCCCCTCAGATGGGGCATTAGGTGTACCTTGTAGATTTGGGGGGGGGGGGGGGGGGGGGGGGGGGGGGGGGGGGGGGGGGGGGGGGGGGGGGGGGGGGTTGGTTCCTGTTGATGTTCCCCCTCACTAGCATACCCACCTCCTCCTTCATAGGTTGGGCTATGCTCCCCCTCACTTGGGGCATCCATAGGTGGAGAATTTTTCTAGGGTCACCATGGATAGGTGAATTGGGAAGTTCATCTTCAGCTTGAGGAACAGCTGGATCAGTATTCATCTGAGTTGGCTCAGGATTGGGTTCAACTCTTCCTTGGGGCTCCTCATCCCCACTTGTCCTGGGGACATCTTCTCCTTCCATGCCATCCTTGTGCATTGGAGATTCATCATCCTTTTTGGAGGTTTCAGCACCTTCTCCTTCATTCTTCCTAGCTCTCTTCTTCTCCTTTATCTCAGCCACCATAGAGGGTTGGCTCATGGGGAGGACCCTTGTAGACCTGTCCAATGTCTTGATATCTATTCTCTTCAAGTAGTGAATGTTTACACCCTTGAAAGAGGAGAAATGGTCAGGATATGCCTTCAGCAGGAAGAGAGATAAGATCCTTCCAAAGCTTGGAGCCTGCAGGCATTGCTTAATCCTTTGGAACAGGACATTTCCCCAGCATGTCCTTTTCTTTAAGATGATCCTTACAATCAGCTCAAACATGGGTTGTGAGATTGTGTCATGTGAGCCTGGCTTGCACAGAAGTGCCTTTCCCACAATGTCACACAACAGCTTCCCTTTTTGGTTGAATAATTTCTTCTTCAGTGATGAAGTCTGGGAGTCACTATATTCACACCACTTCAAGGCTTGCTCCTTGTCTCCTGCAGATATCTCCTCTTCTTCCAGTCTAGGAAGGTGCAGTACTTTTTCCAGTCTCTTAGGGGACAGTTTCACCCTTATCTCTCCAACCTTAGATGTTAATCCATCCTTAGAAGACGACTGCTTGGCATTTGCAAAGAAATCTAGCACTTCTTGCTTGAATATCTGAGAGGGTTCAGACAGCAAGAAGTCTAGTCCGGCATAAAAAATCAAGGATATAACACTCAAAATCTCTGGTGAGGCATGGAGAAACCCATCCCTCACCAACTCACAACCCTCTAGCAATTCCTTCGCAATCTTGGGCGCCATCTAGTCGAATGAGAAAAATGAAAATGCTGGGATGGAAGAGTAGAGGTTTCGTCTCGGCGGCTGGAGTGGTGCATGAGAATGTGAAGAGTCATTTAATGTCGTCGAGAGTTTATATAGTAGGCCAGAGTGTTAACCTAATCGACTCAGCGGTTCAGCTGAGATGGTTCATCTAAAGTTTCAACCTAGGGCTGAATTCGTCGAACATAGCTAATGTTTTAAGACTAAGTTCATCGAAATTAAGCTCGACATTCGTCGAACCCAGACTTTACCCAGCTTTTTAAGCGTAATTTGAAGCTTAGCTAATGCAGATTTTACTGGTTAGTTATATCATCCTACTTTAACACTATTATAGATAGCATTTGATGATAAATTCACAATAGGGAGGAGAAATACTTACCTTGAGGATTTATTCCTCTATCTGATATCAAATTCATGATATCACCCTCCTTCCTTTCATGTGCCACAAGCACACACTGTCCAAGTACCAAATGATGATGAGGCTGGTACTTGAACTATCCTGCAAAATAGAGTTTAATGTTCCTTAGGAGCCCAAGATGACTTGGGTCCTAGGTTCTTGTTAGCATAATCAAAAATCCTTACTCTAGCTGCACCCTTGGCAGGAAGACTCTTCTTTGCATTAGGTACATTGGGGTTGTACCAACAATCTATGGCAAAGTGTCCCACTTTACCACAGCACCAACATTCATGAATGTTGTATCTTCTCTTCTGAGCATTTCTTGAGGATTGTGCAGCACAGTCCTCACGTTCAGGAGTAGATACAGTGGCATTCTTCCTGTTCCTCTCAGCAATGATTTGACTGAATGTCAATCTGTGTGCTTTCTTGATGCTCTTTGTCCTGATGGCATCAGCTTGCAATGACTTGGCAGCCATACAAGATTTGATGGCATCTGACACTGAGCAATCAGACATGTTTACAGATTTGGCGGCAGTCATTTTCTTGACTGATTCAACCTTAGAAGGGCTTGCCTTCTTATTCTTGAATGAAGTGGTTGAAGTACCAAATACAAATGGTCCATATTGGGCCATTTGAATTTCCTCAAGGGGAGCCTTCATGGCACTCAATCCCATTCCCATTCTTCTACTATGAGAAGGAGCGTTTTCCTTCCTATAGCAACTCTCATTCTTCCAGTGACCATAAATGCTTTCACGGTCATACCTGTTGGAGGGAAGTATCTCCTTTTGAAATGTGGGTTGAGGCTTAGCCTTCTCCTTGCTCTTTACTCCACTCCCTTCTCCTACTTCCATTTTATTGAATCCTATTCCTCTCCTATTGGTTTGAGAGGAGAAGGTGTCAATAATAGGTAGCACAGATTTGGGCTTGGAGAATTGAGCCACCAGGCTCTTCTCCTTCTCAAGCTTTTCCTCAAGGTCCTTGATGACCTTGTTCTTCAGGGAAATAGTGCTTAATTGCACAATAGTTAACCCCTGTAAATGGCTAATTTGTGTACTCATCTGAGCCACCAAGGTGGTAGGTTCAGTGTTTTCATTCTTAGTCATTTTGAGGGAAACAATTTCCTGGGCTTGCCTCTTGGCAAGCTTCTTGCTCTTCTTCAGAGCCTCCAAAAGAACACCATATTTGTCAATCAATTGATTGAGTTCTTCCTCAGCTTCCATGCCCCTTCCATCAATTGATGAAGGTGCAACAGATTCTGGTCTAGTCTCATAATCAGAAATAGAAGTCGAATGAGATAGTACCTGAACATTGTCAGAAGCATTCTGACTCCCTTCCTCATCAGTGAAGGCCATAAGGCCTAGCTGAATAATGTCTTCTTCATCCTCCTCTTCATCACTATCTGAGTGTGAAAGAGGGGCCCTGATTCTAACCTTTGCAGCTGGATAGTCTTCATCTTCTTCTGCTGCATACAGCCCAATGTAGGCTTCTTCTTCATTCTCTGAATCTGATGTTGAAGGATCAGATTCACTCCAGCTTCTTTCACTCTTTGCTAGGAGGGATTTTTCACCCTTCCTATCTTATTCACCTAGAGTGGGGTGAATAGGTTTCTTTTAAGTTTCCTTTAATTAGTATTTCTGATTTCTGGTTTGGAGCAAGCAAATGATCAAACACGCAGAAAGCACACAAGCATGTATAGAGGTTCCTCAAGACAGGGTGTCTTGAGTAGTCCTCTTCCACCCCTTCACCTTTCTAACAATGTGTTAGACAAGGCCAAATCCTCCAATCTTGGCTCAAAGAGCTTACAACTCAGATCCCTCAGGATCTCTCAGGTTTTCCCAAACCCTACCTCAGGCTAAGCAGCCCTACAACTCAGATTAGCTCCTGATCCTACAGCTCAGACCTCAGCAGGTCCTACAACTCAGGCTCAACAGCCCTACGGCTCAGGCTAAACATCCCTACCTCATATCTTCACAGATCCTATAACTTAGAGCTAACACTAGCTCCTACCTCAGGCACTGCTGCCCTACAAACTCAGAGGAATACACCTCCTACAGCTCAGACCACCTCCTGGTCCTACCTCAGGCAACAAGCCTTACAACTCAGAGGAAACCACCTCCTACAATCTCAGGCAAACCATCCCTACAAGCTCAGGTAAACAAACCCTACACACTCAGGCAAATGCCCTACAAACTCAGGCAAAGAGCCTTACAGAAGAATGATGTTTTAGAAATATTCTACAGCAGAAATACTCTCCTGTAGATCCTGCACAGTCTGTGCTTTCCTGTAACTGAAGATGTTGATAACAGCTACCACTTGATCTTCCTCTTCAATAGAAGGGTGGAAGATCACCTTGCCCCTTCTGGTGGAGGAGCTATCTTCTTCTCTTAGTTTCTTCTTCTCTTTCAGTGAGCAGGAACAAAGACGAGAGCAGTAGCCGTTAATGGCGAAAGTAGATTTTTCACGCAACTGGTCGGGGGATGGAAAATGCCCTAACACTTTCTTTTATACTTCTTCTATCTTCAACGGCTCTAATTTGATCTCCCAAGAAGTATGGGAGAGATCGGTGGTCCCCTGTAGCTTTTCTGCAACTTGCCCTAGCCGCAGGTCCCGCCGCCCTACTTATCTGTAGAGACGGTCTGCGTTTGATGAATGAGCTACATTCCGCACTCGACGAACCCGCTGCATTCTGCGTTCGAAGATCTTGCCAAAATCTGCGTTCGACGAACTTGCCAAACTCTGCGTTCAACGATTGGCCTTGTCTCTGCGTTCGACGAACGGCCTTGTCTCTGCGTTCGACAAACAGCACTGTCTCTGCGTTCGACGAACGGCACTATCTCTGCGTTCGACGAACGGCACTCTGCGTTCGACGATCTGCACTCTGCGTTCGACGATCGGCCTTGTCTCTTCATTCAATGATCTGCCTTGTCTCTGCGTTCAACGAATGTCACTCTGCGTTCGACGAACGCGCTTGATCTCAGCTGATTCTTCTATCTCATCTCAGCGGTCGACGAACAGGATTCTGCGTTCGACGAACGGCTCTCTGCGTTCGACGAATACGCCATTCTTTCCAATCTGCACGCTGCTCCTTTCCCATCTCAGCAGATCCGCTGAGACAGCGATCTCATCTCAGCGGTTTTGACCCTTCGTCTCAGCGGTTCCGCCGAGACAAAACTTCATCTCTAAAGAGATGATTTCTCCTCATCTTAGGGCATGTTTGGCCCTTACTCTTGAGTCACCTAAGCCTGTTTGACTTACAAAAACAAAGCTTTATCTAATACAATATGTACTTAGTATTGGAAGTGATGCCTCTTCAAATCAAGGGAACATTGAGGGCAATATTCCCAACACTTTTCTATCTTGCCAGCCTCTCTAGAGATCAACCTGACCCACCGTCTATGAGAGCCTGGCAGTGGAATCGATCTGGGGCACTCCAGCACCAAAAACTTTGCTATCTTGCCAGCCTCTCCAGAGATCAACCTAACCCACCGTCTATGAGAGCCTGGCAGCGGAATTGATCTGGGGCACTCCAGCACCAAAAACATGGGGGCTCCTGCTTAGAAAGAATTTCCAAACCAATATATTGAGATTAAAACATATAATAAGTCAATTACAAAAGCTTCACAGATAGAACCGCTTCAGGTCATCCCCGCTCCTGGCTAGGCTAAGGATTACCGCATCCACATCCCGGAGGTGGTAACCCCCTGACTTAAGCGCCTCGTCTACAATATACGGCCCTTCCCAGGTAGGATTGAGCTTTCCTACCGCGGCTCCTCTCCCGGCCACATCGACCTTCTTGAGCACCAGGTCTCCTTTCTCGAACTATTTTACTCGGACGTGCTTGTCGAAGTACCGAGCCATCCGCCGCTTGACCTCTTCTTGCCGGACGGTGGCTAAGTCCCGGAGCTCCTCCACCAGGTCCAGAGATAGCCTTTGCTCCTCTTCATTCTCTGCCCGCCACTCGTCATCGCCTTCTCCCGCGGTGACTACCCGAGGGGACTTCACCTCGAACTCAATGAGAAGCACGACCTCTGATCGATGAGACAGTTTGAAAGGGGTCTCCCCTGTGGCCGTGTTTGGAGTAGTTCTTAGGGCCCAGAGGACCGAGGGCAGCTGTTCTACCCAGTTTCCCCTGAGGTTCTCGGCCTTTTTTTTTAGCAAGTTCATAAGTATTTTGTTTGCCGCCTCCACCTGCCCATTGCTCCTTGGGTGGTGGACCGATGCAAATCGAAGATCTATTCCAAGCTGAGTGCAGAAGCTGATGAACTCCTCGCTGGCAAACTGCGGCCCGTTGTCTGTCACTATGGCCAATGGTAGCCTGTGCCTGCAAATTATTTCACCCCATACAAAATTTCGAACCACTTGAGGTTTTACCTTGGCCAGCGCCTTCACCTCCAGCCACTTGGAGAAATAATCGATCATTACCAACAGGAACCTTCTTTGGCCGCTCGCTAGCGGGAAAGGACCTACCAAGTCCAATCCCCATAATGCCAAGGGCCAGGGTGTAGTGATGGACCGAAGCCTTTGGGCTGGTAGGAGTTGGAGAGGGGCGAACAACTGGCACTTTGAACACTTCCTTGCAAACTCCACCGCATCCTTGCCGAGAGTAGGCCAAAAGTAGCCTTGCATCAGCACTCTCCCTTCCAAGGTTCGGCTCCCCGAGTGGCTGTCACACTCTCCCGAGTGGATCTCCTCCAGAACCCTCGGTACTTCCTCTTCCGCCACGCACCGGGCTAGGAGCCCCGAAAGTGTTTTCCGGTATAATCCCCCTGCATGTAAGGAATAATAGGCCGATTTATACCTGAAGCGCCTCTTATCCACGTCTCCTTCGTGGAACTTAATTTCCAGATGATGGGAAGGTAATGAAGGGGTCCATCCATGATGCCCGTTGGTCCACCTCCATCAGCTCTCCCTCTTCGATGGATGGTCGAAAAAGGTCCGACACTGTTCCCCCTGCTCTGGGGCCGAACTTGGCTAGGAGGTCCGTCGCAGCACTCTCTTCCCTCGGCACGTGAAGGATTGAGAAGGTCTGAAACTGACCTACGAGCCCCTTGACCTTTTCCAAGTACCGTTGAAGAGTCGATTCCTTTACTTCGAATTCTCCCCCAAACTAGCAATCCACCACCATGGAGTCCATTGAGACCTCCACATCTTGTACTCCCAGCTCTAGGGCTAGGCGGAGGCCTGCTACCACTGCTTCATACTCGGTCTGGTTGATGGTAAGGGGAAAATGAAAGTTGATTGCCTGCTCGATCCTCGTCCCATGAGGGCTCACTAAAACCACCCCCCCCCCCCCCCCTCCTCCGAAGGAACGCTTTCCCGAGGCCCCATCCACCAGCATCCTCCAGGCTGCCGAGCTGAGCAGCTCAGACTCTTCCACCTCAGCAACATAATCTGCAAGAAAGTCCGCCACCGCTTGGGCCTTGATGGACAGTCTCGTCAAATATGATATATCAAACTCACTTAGCTCCACCGATTACTTTGCCAACCTCCCCTAGTGCTCTACCCCTTCCATGACGCTGGAAAGGGGGTGGTCGTTTACTACCTTGATCGGGTGTGCTTGGAAATAGGTCTGGAGCTTCCGAGCCGACACCACCAAGGCGAAGGCCAACTTCTCTAGGATTGGATATCGGAGCTCCGCCTTCCTCAGTACTCGGCTTACATAGTAAATTGGGAGTTGCCTTCTGCCTTCTTATCGGACCAGCACCGAACTCACCGCCTCAGGCCCTACCCCCAGGTACAGGGACAGATCCTCTCCTTGCCTCGGCCACTACAGCAAAGGAGCTCGGGCCAGCTGCTCTTTCAGTGCTTAAAAGGCTCTTTCGCATTCGGGAGTCCACTCAAACTTTTGGTTCCCTCGTAGTACTTTGAAGAAAGTTGCACACTTCTCTCCCGCCCTGGAGAGGAACCTGCTAAGCCCGGCTAGCTTCCCCGTGAGGCGCTGAACCTCCTTTGCATTCCTTGGAGACCCCAGCTCCATGATGGCTTTGACCTTGTCTGGATTCAGCTCCACTCCCGCTGGGGTTAGTAAATGGCCTAGGAATTTCCCCCAGCTAGGCCCGAAGACACACTTCAGGGGGTTGAGCTTCATCTTGAATTTTCTCAACATCCCAAAGGTTTCCCTGAGGTTGCATAGGTGAGACTCAAGGTCTCGACTCTTCACCATGAGATCATCCACATAGACTTCTAAGTTTCTACCCCTTTGTTCCTGGAAGACCCGGTCCATCATTCGCTGGTAAGTAGCCTCTGCATTCTTGAGCCCGAAAGGCATCATTTTATAACAATAGCACCCATCCCCCATGATGAAAGAGACATCCTTGATGTCGGGTGGGTGCATGCGGATTTGGTGATAACCTGAAAAAGCATCTAAAAAAGACATTACAGAGAAACTGATGGCTGAGTCAACCAAGGCGTTGTTCTATTGGCACCCTTGGGGCATGATTTATTAAGCAATGAAAAGTCGATGCACATCCTCCACTTACCTCCACCCTTTTTCACCATAACCACATCGGAGACCCGGCCTGGATACTGGATCTCTGATACAAAACCTGCCTGGAGGAGCTTGCCCACCTCCTCTCGAATGGGTCCTTCCAGCTTGTTCGTTATGGCCCTTTTCTTCTGTAGGATGGGTCGGGTGCCGAGGTCAAGGTTTAGATGATGGAAATCCAGGTCCGCGTCAATCCCGGGCATCTCTACCATGCTTCAGGCGAAGATGTCCACGTTCTCCTGTACGCAGGCCAGGATCTGCTTCTGTTCCCCCGGGCTGAGCTCGCCACTGATCATGACTTTTTCCACCACCACTGCTCGGGTGGTTACCACGAGCTCCATGACCTCATCTATGGCCTCCAGCCGAGATTGCTCCCCCTAATCTCCCTCCTTCTCCTCACCGCGAGCCAACGCTCCGCCCCCCTCCTCCCTTCCTTCATGAACCTCCATCACTTCTTCCACCCCCTTCTTCTGGGCCCCGCTTGCCTCTTCTCCTCTCTCTTTTTCCTCTTCCATTGGCTCCTCTTCTCCTTCCTCCTGGGCCTTCTTCTCCTCTTCACGTTCCTCTCTGATCCTTGTCGGCTCTCCCATCTCTCGGCCCAACTTCTTTGCCTTGTCCATCCAGGAGATGGTGTTCACGGCCGTCACGTAGCACTGCCTCGCTATCTCAGGGCCACCCTTTACGCGGACCTGAACTCCTCCCGAGTTGAACTTAAGGCATTGGTGGAAGGTGGAGGGGACGCAGCGGAACGTACTAATAAGCGATCGCCCAAAGATGGCACTATAGCTGTTGGGCACGTCCACTATGACGAAGTGACAATTTCGGGACTGCCCCCCCCCCCCCCCAGGACCACGTGGAGTCCCACTCCTCCTTCTACTTCCTTCCTCTCTCCGGAGAACCCGAACAACGGTCCATCCGAGGCCAGCACCCTCTTGTTCTCCACTTTCATCTCATCAAATGCCCTCTTGAAGATGACGTTGACTGAACTTCCATTATTCATGAGGATCCGGGACACCGTGAAGTTCTCAATGGCGATCTGGATGACCAGCGCATCGTAGAAAGGGTCATCATGACCCGGCATGTCCCTTTGGGAGAATGTAATTTTTTCTGTCGGGGGTGGGGCTTGGGAGGTCAAAGCTACGCTCCGACGATAGATGGTATGGAGGCTCGCCTTGCGGGTTGCCTCAACCCTTACACCCCCGTAGATCACTCTGATCCCTCCTCGGGTCCCCACATCAACCCTGTCCTCGCACCTTTCCTCCTCCTCCTCCCGAGGCAAGACCTCCTCAATCCTCACCTGCTGCTGCTACCGTGGCGCCGGCGCTCTGGCCCTCTTCGTTTCCAAGAACTCTGGGCAAGTGGCAATTGCGTGTCGTTCCTCGTCATGGAAGTCACAATACGTCAACGCCACCTCCCCCCTCTCGACCTCCACCCCCCCCCCCCCCCATGTTACTCCTTCGGGATGTTGTCCCTGCTCCACCCCTTGCTCTTTCTCCTCTTCCTCTCCCTATTTCCATCGCGTGCTAAGGCGGGGGAGGCATATGCCTCGGATCCTGCCTCCACCCCAGCTGAGGTCTCCCCTGGCCTCCATGGAAGTGTCCCCCTCCTGGGGCAAAACCTCTCCCTTGACCTTGACCTCCTCCACCTTGCTGCCTCCACCCCACCTCTGGGGCTCTTGGATCGTCCCTCCTTCTTACTTTCGGTTGTCTGGCCTCCGGCTCACTGAGCTTTGTTAGCCTCCTAGTGAGCTCCGGGTTTGCCTCCTCTCTCTCAATCTCCTCTGCCACCCTCTCCGTCAGCTCCTCATAGGAGACGGGGGCCTTCCTCTTCAATCCCATTTTGAAGAAACTCTCTCTCAGCCCTACCGTGAAGACGAGCTGGAGAGCAAACCCAGGCATCACCTAGGTTAGCAGCACCTTCTCCTGGAATCGATCCGCGTAGCGGGCTAACGACTCCATGGGTTCCTGCTTGACCTTGAAGAGAGACTCAACATCTTTCTTCCTCTTCTTCGAAGTCGAGAAACGCAACAAGAAGCTTCGACGCAAGTCTTCAAATGCGTAGATCGACCCCACAGGGAGTTGATGGAACCAGTCTCTGGCCTTCTCTTTTAGGGTGACGGTGAAGAGCCGACACTTAAAAGCATCTGACATCAGCCTGATAGAGACCGAGTCTTCGAACGACTGCAGGTGCTGGAACCGGGTCATCCTTCCCATGGTAATAGACCTTATCCCACTCTCCGAACCCTTTTGGGACAGGTACAGAAAGCACCAGCTCGCAAAAGGGGCTTCCCCCACCTGCCATCTTCTCCCGCTCCACTCGCCCCACGATCTCTCTCGCCAGGCTTGAGCTCGCGGGAAACATGCTTGCCAGAGATACGCTTGTCGGGGCCATACCCACGGGAGCTGCGCTCGCCAGAGTCGGGCTCGCCTATGCCGAGCTTTCTTGCGCCGCGCTCGCCGAAATCTCGCTCGGCGGGCTGGCGAACAGCTCTCGTCCCACCATGTCTCGCGCCGACCCCCCCCCCCCCCCCCCCGCCACATCCTTCCCAGCCCTTCCTCTCGGGGCCTTCTCGCCAGCTGCTGGAGGAGGGAACACATGAGGCACTGGGGTCGCATACTCACTTCGCAACGATGCGATGGCAAATCCGATGGTGTCGAGGACTTCCCTCCTGAAGTCCGAGAACATCCTTGGCGTCACCACCGAGGGTGACCCACGAAATTCCTCGCTCTGCTCTTCATCTCCTGCCATGACCCTTCTTCGAAACTTTCTTGGACCAGCTACACTCCATGCTCACCGCACCAAAAATGTTGAAACCAAGACTTGGCTTCTTTGTGGAGCTCGAGCCCCCAACAAGTTGAGGGGCAGCTGGAGATTACTGATTCCTTGGAAGGAATCGACCGGAGACTCGGAACTAAACACAAACCCTTGGTCGCAGCAAGGATGTCCCACCACACACCCGGAAGAACTTTGAGTGCTTCCCCTCCCAAGCCAAAGCTGAGACTGGGCACCTTGGAGAGTCAGAGGGCTAAGCCAAGATAACCAAGAGAGGAAGAAGCTCAGAAAACTGAGATTGGAATCCTCTCCTAAGGTGCCCTTCAAGGTCTATTTATAGTTTTCCAAGTCTGGTCTGCTAATAGCGGGATTCCGCCTTACTCTTTTGCTATACGCAGCCCAAAATGGTCTGCCAACAACCATACTCCGCTGTTCGGAGGGGCTAACTGCAGACCACCAGGGGTTTTTAGGTAAAATGATCATGAATCCAGGACTGGGCGAGCCACCCATAAGAGTCTCTCTCACAAACCAAGAGGATCGGCTCGCTCACCTTCCTGCAAGCGAACAACGGGGACTTAGCCCGCTTGCCCTCACGCGAGCGGTCGGTGAGTGCCCGGCTCACCCGGCCCCCTGACTCGCTCACCTTCTTGCTCTTCTCGCCTGTTGGTTCCTTTGTCTATGCTATCCTCCTGGCGGATACCGGGGTTGTACAGTTGCGTTCTGGTGCAGTTCAGATCGGTGATCGCTTATGGCTCCCGATAGTTGAAGGTACATGAGAGGAACTACCCAGTCCATGACTTTGAGTTAGCGGTCGTGGTATTCACGCTTAAACTATGGAGGCACTACTTATACGGCGTGAAGATCGACATCTTCACCGACCACAAAAGCCTCAGGTACCTGTTGGATCAGAAGGAGTTGAATATGCGACAAAGGAGGTGGATGGAGTTCCTGGGGGACTACACCCTTGAGATACGCTATACTCCCAGAAGGGGAACGTTGTTGCTGACGCGCTGGGTCATCAGGCTCCCGCGTAAGCAAATTGGATTTTAATGAATGACGAGCATCTAATCCGTAATCTGGAGTCCCTGGGGATCACTTGTGTCGATAAGAGAACGTCTTCTACTGCATGCTTGAACTGGACAGAGGTTCAATACGACCTTGCCGACCGAGTTCGACAAGCTTTGGAGCTGGACGAAAGCATGAAATGTTACAAGGCAGAGACTTTGGATGGGTCTAGCGCTGAATTCTCTTTCGAAGACGGTCTTCTATGGAAAGATACGAGATTGTGTGTCCCAAAAGTGGCAAATTTATGGGAGGAATTGATGTACAAGGCTCACTTTACCAAGTACTCGATTCACCCGGGGAGCTCGAAGATGTACATGGATATGAAGAAACTTTTCTGGTGGCCAGGATTAAAGAAAGACATTGCTCTCTATGTGGCAAAGTGTCATACTTGCGCGTTAGTGAAGGCTGAATGTCAAAGGCCTGGTGGGTTTCTGAAGTCTTTGTCGATTCCGGAGTGGAAGTTTGACGATATTTCGATGGATTTCGTGCACGGGTTGCCGAGATCGCAGCATGGAAATGATGTCATCTGGGTGATCGTAGATTGTTTAACAAAGGTATCGCACTTTATTCTGAATTGTAAAGACGATTCTGTTGAAAAGCTCGCAAAGTTATATGTTGATTGTATCGTACGATTGCACGGAGTTCCTCGTAGCATCATGAGCGATCGCGATGGGCGATTCACATCTAATGATTGGAAACTGATCCACCAATTATTGGGTACTAAGCTGAAATTTAGCATGGCCTTCCACCCACAAACGGATGGACAGACCGAAAGGACCAATAGGACGATGGAAGACATGCTCCGGATGTGCGCCCTAGATTTCAGAAAGAGATGGGAAGATCATCTCTATATGATTGAGTTTGCTTACAACAACAGCTACTAGTAAAGTATAAAAATGGCTCCGTTCGAAGCCCTTCATGGTAGAAAATGTCGTACGACGTTGGCTTGGGCTGAAACTGGTGACACGAAGTTGTTCAAGCGCAAGGATGTGGATGAGGCGAATACATCAATTCGGGCAATACGAGAGTGGTTACTCATTGCCCAAGATAGGCAGGCAAAGTACTACAATGCGCGTCACCGGAACGTCGAGTTTGTCGCTGGTGATTGGTTGTACCTAAAGATCAAACCGTTCAAGGGAGTATCGAGGATACGACGCTTGAAAAAGCTGAGTCCAAGGTACGTAGGACCGTTTGAGATTCTAGAACGCATTGGTGAAGATGCATATAGGCTTGCTCTATCTGAGGAGTTAAGCGGGCTGCATGATGTGTTCCACATCTCCGTGTTGAGAAAGGCTATGAAAGAGCCTACGCATATTGTTGCGGTTGACGAGGTGTCGGTTGATGTTGGGCTAGAGACGAAAGTCAAGCCCATACGCATCGAAGATTCCGAGGTGAAACAATTACGGAACAAAGCCATATGAATGGTAAAGGTCCGTTGGGACAACTGCGGAAAAGAGGAACTCTATTGGGAAAGAGAGCAAACCATGCCTGCGGAGTACCTCGATCTTTTCCTTTCAGGTATAAATTATATTTTTGTACCTTGTTGTTTTCATAATTTCGGGCCGAAATTCTTTTAAGGGGGGTGGAGTTGTAACACCCCAAAACCTTAGAATAGAAATCTGCTGGTGGAAGCTAGCACCGGCGGTAGTTACTACCGCTTGCGCTAGCCAATTCAATGGGAGCTATCCAATTCGACGGGATTGCGAGTCATCAGCTGGAATCGAAGCATCGACGGGAGCTAGTGCTAGCGCTAGCTCTAGCGCCAGCGGTAGCTTGCGATACAGATCTTTGATCTGAAATCGTGGCGGTCAAATCCAAAGGGTTTTAGATCCAATGGTTGGGATTTATTCCGGGATTCCATGGGGCTGACCAGAGTAGTGTTTATCCTTATTATTCTAAGTGTTATCTCTCTCTTCAAGCTTGAGAAAGAAGAAAGCTAGGAGGAAGAAGAAGGTATCTTCCGCCATTGACAGAGCTCCGAAGCTCCGAATCACGAGCCGTTTATAGATCCACGGAGAGCAGCTCGGTGCGGTCCTTTCCATCCGATTGAAATCTTGGATTCTCATGGTGCCAAAGAAAATGACAAAGGTAACGATCTTCTACTTGGACAAGTGAAGTCCTCCTTTTTATTGGCATGATTGCATGGAAAACCCCCCACCGATTGGTGGAGAAAGGGAAGTTTTCTAGCGGGTTTATCTTTTCAATCCCCTTTGGTTACTTACATATAGCATCTAGAATCGTAGTACGGATATAGGCATAGTGTGTGAAACCCATCCTGAAAGGTTGGTCTGGATTGGTGATGGTTATGTTGTTGATTATGCTGGAGAAGACTCCGTGATTTTGTATGCGCTATTTTTGGGTTCTGGGTACTGTAGGGTACTGCAGGGAATCCTGGAGTTAACCTCCAGGAAATACCCGAAGTTGTGGGCGGATTCGACGATCTGTCACTACCACCCGGCGCTAGGGCTAGCGCCGGCGGTAGCTCCAAGGGAGCTGTTTGTTGAGGTGTGAGGCCTCATTTTGTTGCTCGGGCTAAGGTGAAGTCGTACCCACGCCGGACGATTGATGTCGATGAATTGAGCATGGGAAAAGCTGATCCAAACCCGCCCCCATACCGGATCGGTGAAGAGGTAGCTCCTCGGTGCACCGTAAGATGTTGGGAATGGTCTGTAAGGCAAGGTAGTCTTGACGGTCAAAGCTCATGCAAACTCTTTGTCTAAGGAGTTGTTAGGTGTGGCTCAGAGAGTACACCGTGAGAGTGCCTTGAGAGCACAAAACGTGTGGCCATGCATGCCAACGTTGGTGTTGATTGTGTTGGAACAACCCTATTACTGTTTTGGGCTAGGATCACTATGTTTTAAATAAGGATCAAGTTGACCCCACTATATAGCTTAAGGGTCAAGTATTTAGGCTGATTGATTAGCTAGAACTTAAGGAATATTTAAGTTCCCAGCATTCGACAAATGGCGAGTGGCGTTCGACGAATGACTAGCTTCGTTCGACAAATTCTTCTCAGCAGACTGAAGAATTATAGCCAGTTCCAGTGCTCGACATTCTCTGAGCAGCGTTCGACAAATGGCAAGCAGCGTTCGACGAATTCCAACCAGAGCTCGACAAATTTTATATGAAAGCTCAGTTCGACAAATACAAGTCCAGGTCATCTATATAAGTTATTTTATCAACTCTCTGAACACAGATCGACGACCTTAACGGATCTATTCAAGTTCTTTTGGACGTATTCAGTCAGTTTAGTAAGGATATCTTATTCATTTATTATATTCTTTTATTCCTTCTATTCCAAGACAAGAATAGTCGTTGACATTTAATGCTACGGCATCTTTCACATCAAAGGAATCAAAAAGGACCTGCCAAAATTTTTTTGGTGGTTGTTACAGTTCCAAGAAGGATTTAAGCCAGAATAATATATTCCTTAAAGACAGATGATTTGAATTTAAAATTAGAAATCCATCACAGAAGAAAATATATACAAAAACAGTCGTATACTCCCTTAGACAGACATCATATACAGTTATTCAAAGAGTTTCTCAGACATACAGTTCTATAGAACAACAAGAATATAGAAGGATTAGAGAAAGAAGAAGAAGAAGAATATACACACAGAGAACATATACTTTCAGTCTTCTTCTTCCTAAAAGCAGCATCTTCATCTCTCTGAGAACAACATTCATTCTCTCAGATCTGCTGCAAGTTCAAATCTTCTAAAGAGCAACAACAATCTGAAGATTTACTTCTTCCAGATTAATCTGCTACAAAAGAGTTTTGTTTTAGAGAAAGCTTCATCCTCAAGCTGTCAACAATCTCAAACAGACAGGGGGAGCTTTCATCCTCAACACCTCTTGTCTTCTCTCAGAAATATTGACAGAGAAGAACACTCTAAACCTTCTTACCTTATCTTGTACAGGGTTAATTCTCCCTCCAAAAGTTTACACAGTGGTGGCAAGACACCTTATCAAAAAATCCTTGTGTGGTTTTTAAGCACCATATCAAAAGCTTATTGGTGTGTGGACACCTTATCAAAAACCCCTGGTCTTGAGCACCTTATCAAAAGCTCTGTGGTGTGTGGACACCTTATCAAAAACTCCTAGTGGATATCCTACCAGCTGTGGTAGAAGAGTAGACATACCCAGATTTATTGGGGAACTACTATAAATTCCTTGTGTCCCCTGTACTTGTGATTTTCTGTATTGTTTCTGTGCTGTGTGCTTTTCTTTATTCAAACTACATATCACACTTTGCATTACACATATATATACATCAGTAATTTAATTCCGCTTTAAGAACTAATAAAAAAATTTTAATACTTTATTCACCCCCCCCCCCCCCCCCCCCCCCTCTAGAGTAAGTTAAGATCTAACCTCCACTTTCAATTGGTATCAGAGGTTGTTGATTCTTTATAGGCTAACACCTGAATCACAAAGATCAATTAGATCTTAAATTCATCTAGAGTTTTTGTTTATTTATTTTTTGTTAAAAACTCATGTCACAAAACAAGGAATACTCAAGAACAAGACCTCCAATGTGCAACCTTAGCAAGTTTGCACTTTGGAAAGCAAGGGTTAGACTTTATATGAACTTCATTGATGAAGAGATTTTTAATGTTATTTTGACAGGGCCTCCAGCACCTACAACATCAACCAGCACTGAAGTTACAGGAGACAATCATGCAGTCCCACCTCCTGAGTGGACAGAAACTCAAAAGAAGCAAAGAAATGCAGATGCTAAAGCCATGAACATATTGGCTCAAACCATGTCTGATGATATATTTCAAAAAGTGGTTGAATGTACATCAGCTAGAGAAATTTGGATTTCTCTGAACAACATGGTTGCAGGTTCTGCAGATGAGAGAAAAGACAGAAGATCACACTTGATCTCTCTGTATGAAACTTCAAGAAAGGAGACACAGAGACAGTGGCTGGCATGTACAACAGACTCAGTCTCATAATAAATGAGCTGAAGACCTTGGACAAAGTGATTTCTATCACTGAAATAAATGATAAGATCTTAATGTGCTTCCCCAGCACATGGGACTCAAGAATCTGGCCAATCAAGGATGCCAGGAGTCTCAATGAGATTACCACAGAAGCACTGTTGCGCAAGCTCAAATCTTATGAGCAGCTCATCAAGTCCAGGGAAGCAGAATCATCCACTACATCTCCAGCAACAAAGAAAGAAAAGAGCATAGCTTTCAAGGCAGCTGATGCAGAAGAAGGAAAAACTCCTGACAATGAGGAGTTTATGAGTCTAATAGCCAAAAGATTTTACAAGATGGCTAAGAAAGACTTCAGGAAAAAGTCATCCAGAAACTATGACAAACCAAGGTATGACAAAAATCATGCTAATGAAATTATATGTTTTGGTTGCAGGAAACCAGGACACATTGCACCTGATTGTCCAGAAATTCAAAACAAGAAGGACAAGAAGGAAAAGAGAAAAGAAAAGGAAGAAAAGAGAAACTCCAGCAAATCTTCCTCCCACAATCACAAAAAGAAAGGGAGAGGATTTGTAGCAAAATCCTGGAGTGAAACAGAATCTGAATCAGAATCTTCATCCTGCTCTTCTGATGAAGAAACAAAAGAAAATGACCAATGCTTAATGGCCATTTATGACTCAGACAGTGAGTCAGGATATGCTTCTTCATCCAGCTCCAATGATGATGAAGAAGAGAAAAATTTTTGCATAATGGCAATCAATGCCTCAGCCAACAATTCTGATGAAGAAAAATCAGAATCAGAAGCAGAAGATGATGCTGATCAGGTAATAGCTAACTTTGACTTTACTTCTGTTGAATTCAAGGATGAATTCAAAGTCCTTTGCCTAGACTTAATTAAATCTGAAATCTCACTCAGACTTAAGCTAGCTGAAATGAATAACTTAAGTGAAGAGAATGCTACTCTTAAGAAAGAGTTGGCAGCCTCCAGAGAACATACTATTCTCATTGAGAATAAATTATCTGAGGCCAAGAGATTTGAAGAATCCCTAAATGGGAGAAGTATCAAACTGATGGACATCACAAGCACTGTCAATGCTAGACTCAATAGCAAACTGGGCTTGGGTGCTTCATTAAGTGAGCCACCTCTAATTAAGAAAAACATCCTCTCTACACCCATAAAATTCGTCTCTGCTAAAGGAAAAGAGGCTACTGAAGCCAATAAAGATATTTCAAGCAAGAATATTAAGAATAAGAGAATTCAGAAGAATTCGTCGAACGAAGCTCGACAAAAAGATTCAAATTTGTCGAACGGGGATCGACGAAAACTGAGAACAGACTTTCAGTATAGTTATAATATGGACGGCGCTCGACAAAAACATGCACATTCGTCGAACGGCGGTCGACGAATTTACCCAAATTTGTCGAACAGATATTATACAGAAAGTTCTAAGAATTCTAATTCTAAATATGCTAAAAATCCTTTTACTGAGTGGGTAATACCTCCAAGGAGATTCCACCCACAAAGCTATAAGGATCAGCCTGAAATATCTTTTATATCTGAATATTATGGACAAACAAATGGACCCAAGGTAGTCTGAGTCAAAAACAACTAGTTTATTTTTTCTGTCATTGCAGGTACACAGCTATCCAAAAATAAATGAAAAATGGTATTTGGATAGTGGCTGCTCAAAGCATATGACAGGAAACAAGGCCAACCTTACCAACTACAAGGCAAAGCTTGGACCAAAGGTTGTATTTGGAGACTCCAACTGTGGACAGACCAAAGGCTATGGAAAAGTCAAGGTTGGAGAAGTCACCTTCAAAGAGGTAGCTTATGTCAAGGGGCTGAAGCACAACCTCATCAACATAAGTCAATTATGTGATGAAGGGTATCAGGTAACCTTTAATAAATTGAATTGCCTTATTAAATCTACTAATAATATTACTGTTCTATCAGGTATTATGGAAGGTAACATATACTTAGTGAATTTCAATTCATCTACTTCAGAAGTTTGTTTATTTAGTGATGGAAGCAAATCTAGTGAACTTTGGCATAAGAGACTAGGACATGTAAACCTTAGGACCATTGCTAAACTATCTAAGGACAATCTTGTTAGAGTATTACCCTCAGAATCATACAAGAAAGAAGGTCTTTGTAGGGCATGTCAACTAGGTAAGCAAACTAAGAATAGTTTTAAATCATTATCTAAAAGTGATTCACCTAGAATCTTATATTTGCTACATATGGACCTTTTTGGACCTATAGCAACAAAGAGTTTAGGAGGGAAGTCTTACACTCTAGTTATTGTAGATGACGTCTCTAGATTCACTTGGGTGTTCTTTCTGAGAGAAAAGTCAGATAACTTTAAAGTTCTTACAGACTTTCTTAAGAGCATACAGATTGAGTACTCTACTGTAGTTGCATTGATCAGAAGTGATCATGGTACTGAGTTTGAGTCTCTTCTTATGCAAGAATTCTGTGAGATGGAAGGTATCAGGCATTGTTTCTCAGCTCCTAGAACTCCTCAACAAAATGGGGTAGTTGAAAGGAAAAATAGAACTCTAATTGAATCAGCAAGAACATTGCTTGCAGATGATAATCTGTCCCTATCCTTTTGGGCAGAGGCTATTAGCACAGCAAATTATGTTCTGAATAGAAGTATGATACACAAACTTAAGGGAAAGACTCCTTATGAATTACTTTAAGGGAAGAAACCTAAAGTTAACTATTTTAGAACATTTGGTTGTAGATGTTATATTCACAATAATGATAAGAAATAGGAAATTTGAACCAAAATCAGATGAAGGAATTTTCTTAGGATATTCTCAAATCAATAAAGCATATAGGATTTATAATAAATCTACTCTTAAAATAGAAGAATCTATGCATGTCTCTTTTGATGAAACTAACATGTTTTACAAGGAGAAGATTCCTTCTACCATAGAAATTCTGCAGGTACCTATATTATGTGAGCAGCTAGATCAATTAGCTCTACATAAAGAAAGAATTCTGAATCTTGAACAGCAGAATGATGAAGAAAGTGAAGAAGAAAATTTCCCAGTTTTTGCTGAAAGTTCAGAACAGACAACAGCAGATCATTCTTCACAAGATATAGCAACTGAACAAATTCCCCAAGTGGATACAATTGTTGAACAAACTCTTACTGTTGATCCCATCACAATTAGAGATCATCCAATTTCATAAGTAATTGGAGATATTTCAGCAGGTGTTCAAACAAGGCATCAACTACACCAAAAGCAGATGCATACTTGTTTCCTATCACAAGTTGGACCTCAAACCATAAAAGATGCAGAACAAGATCCAAATTGGATTCTTGCAATGCAAGAGGAGCTCAACCAATTTGAAAGGAACAAGGTTTGGGATTTGGTTCCAAGACCAAAGAATTATCCAGTAATTGGAACCAAATGGGTCTACAGGAACAAGCTTGATACAGAGGGAAATATTGTGAGAAACAAAGCTAGGCTAGTAGCTCAAGGATACTCACGGGAAGAAGGGATAGACTATGATCAGACATTTGCACCAGTTGCAAGGTTAGAAGCAATCAGGATCTTCCTTGCATTTGCTGCATACAAAAGATTCAAAGTCTATCAAATGGATGTAAAGAGTGCATTCCTAAATGGAGAAATCAAAGAAGAAGTTTATGTGGAACAACCACCAGGTTTTATCTCTCCAACTCAACCCACATTTGTATTTATACTTAAGAAAGCTCTCTATGGTCTCAAACAAGCTCCTAGAGCATGGTATGAAACTTTAGCTAGTTTTCTTTTGGAAAACAATTTCTGTAGAGGCATAGTAGACAAAACCTTATTTTACAAAGTACATAAGAATCAAACTTTACTAGTTCAAATATATGTAGATGACATTATCTTTGGATCTACTGATTCAAACTTGTGCAAAAGATTTTCCAATCTAATGCAATCAAGATTTGAAATGAGTAGTATGGGTGAGTTATCATACTTCCTTGGTCTTCAAGTGAAGCAAACTCCAAATGGAATCTTCATATCCCAATCTAAGTATGCTAAGGAATTAGTGAAAATATTTGGTATGTCTGATTCTTCCACCATGAAAACACCCATGCCCTCAAATGCTGTTATTGTTAATGATGAATCAGGGAAACTGTTGATTCAAAAGTATACAGAGCAATTATTGGCTCACTATTTTATTTAACAGCTAGTAGACCTGACATAATATTTGCTACCTGTATTTATGCTAGATTTCATGTTGACCCCAAAGAATCTCACTTAATTTTATTAAAAAGGATTTTGAGATATATAAAGGGTTGCCCTAATCTAGGACTTTGGTATCCAATAGCATCTGAATTTGAATTAACTGGATTCTCAGATTCAGATTATGCTGGATGCAGAGTAGACAGGAAAAGCACATCAGGAACTTGTCAGTTTCTTGGTGATAGGCTTGTGTCTTGGTTTTGTAAAAAGCAGACATCTGTGTCTACATCAACAGCTGAAGCTGAATACATGGCTGCTGGCAGTTGCTGCTCACAGATGTTGTGGATACAAAATCAACTTCTAGACTATGGTATCAACTTAAATAAATCAACTATATTTTGTGACAATACAAGTGCAATATCTATAACACAAAATCCAGTTCTCTATAGTAGGACTAAACACATAGAGATTAGGCACCACTTCCTTAGGGATAATGTGGATAAAAATAAAATTTGCCTACAGTTCATTTCCACTGATTTACAAAGAGCTGACATCTTCACCAAGCCCTTGGATGAAAAGAAGCACATCTTCTTTATAAATCAACTAGGAATGATAGATGGAGATTCAATATGTTAAAAAATAATATTTCTATTTATCCTCTAAATTTGTCGAACGGAGGACGACGAATTTGAACCATTTGTCGAACGGCAGTCGACAAAACCTGTTAACCTCAGAATCGATAAAGACAATTTCATTTGTCGAACGGTGGTCGACGAAAAGGATACTTTTGTCGAACGCTGTCTGACGGAGACCTAAAGTCTTTTCGACTTCTGTTTTTTTTAGGTTTTTGCCGAACCCCGCTCCTCAAATGTGCCCCCCTTCTCCGATCTATATAATATCTTTTTCTATTTCGTAATAAATTGCGCCTACAGAAATCGTTTCCCTCAAGTTCCTCTCTGCACTTGATCTTTCTCTCTTGCAGGTACAAATGGCGATTTCTCAAGCCGCGCTATATTCGATGAAGTTCGATACCGGGTTCGACATCGACATGGAATCCTTTACTCAATCTGACCAAATCTTCAAGGATATTCTTCAACTGTTTGAAGAGCAGCAGTTAAAGAAGTTAATGAGCATGAGGATTAAGCTGCACACAACAGAAATCAAGGAATGGTGTTTTACAGCTAAGCAGGAAGATGAAAGTCTGACAGGAACTATCTCAGGACACCAGGTCTCTCTTACCCCTACCATCTTAACTGAAGTTTTTGGTTTTGTTAATGGTGATGATGAAACAGAGCTCAGCTCTGTTGAAACTGGTGAAGCACTAATTAAAATGGGTCATTCCACTGGAAACCCTAATCACTTGCTTAAGAAGAACTTATCTATGGAATATAAGTTTCTTTCTGATATAGTTGGCAAAGTGTTGTTAGGGAAAACAACAGGACATGATCATATTAATAGGCACCAATTTATGTTGATGGTGGCCATAATGGAAAAGAAGAAAGTGAATTGGGGATCAATCTTCTTTGGATTGATTAAGAAGAAGATTTCAAAGGACAATGTCTGCTTTGGAAGGATCTTAGGAATTGTTTTGCAGGAAAGACACCAAGACCTTATGGTCTCTCCCAAGGTGACAATTAATGCTAGCAAGAAGCTGACCTCGGCTCTCTTTGCTAAGTGGGACAGGGTATTTATCAAGAAGAACACAGGAGCAGTTGCAAAGAAGAAAACTTCTGAAGGCACAAGGACTGACCCAGTCACTCCCTCACCCCTTCTAGAAGCCTCTTCTCCTCCTCCTATTGTTTCCTCTTCTCCTCTCCCATCTCCACCTCAAAATATTTCCCCTGCACAATCTCCACCTCCAAATTCTCCCACACTCATTAATGACATTCCATCCTCATCTACCCTTCTAACCACCCATACTTCTCCACCTCCATCTCTAATGCATGATGACTATCATTCACCCATCCATCACTCTTGCCCCATTCATTCTAACATCCCTCAACAACATGCAAATGTTGCAAACATTTTTGTACCAACCCCCCTTCCATCCACTTCTCAACCACCTTCATCTCAACAACCTGAAATGTTATTTTTACATTTTCAATCTGTTACAGATCAAATTGACTATATTCTTCCAAAAATTGATCATATCCTGGATGCAAAACTTGCTCCAGTCGATCACATTCTTTCTACTCTTGACTCCACATTAGATGTAAAAATTGCTCCAATTCTTCAAGCAATCTCTGAACTCAGGTCTCCCTCTTCCATCTCTGTCCCTTCTTCTAGGGGCCTAGATTCAGGTCTCCCTGAAGCTAGGCAGGGGAAGATGCCTTATGAAGAAGTTCCAGAAGGCATAATTTCAGAGGATACAGTTTTTGTTTCAGATACAGTTTTTGTTGAAGAGGATGCTGAAGAAACAGTTCAAACTTCTGATGTAGATATGTGTGAAGAAACTCCAGAAGTACCAATCATAGAAAAGATAAATAATATCTATATTCATCCCTCCCTAGATATTATTTTCTTACTCTCTAAATTCAGTTTTGCCTCCTCAGCTCTGCCAAAACATCAAATTCATTCTAGAGCAATTGTCCCTTATACTGCTCCAATTGACAAAACTTTGCTGAAAAAGATTATTAGTAGTTTTGCAGTTCAAAGAGCAGTTCCAGCTCTTGTTCCAGTTCCAGTTCAAAGTCTTGCAGATGAATCAGTTAAAATTTCAGAACAAATTATCAATAATTTTGAATTCCCAACTTTTGTCTTTGATGAATCACCAATTCCAGACTTTGATGAAATCTGGAGAGCAGAAGATGAAGCTTATGAAGCTGAAGAGCAAATAATCAAAGCTCTTAAAATGATCAATGATTTATATGATAATCCAATTCCCTCTTCTGATTCTGATGAAGAAGAAAATGACAGTGATTCTGATGATACTCTATCAAGGAAGAGAAAGAAAAGAAAAGCAAAGTCAAAGGCTGTTCCTAAGCCTCCAAATCATGAGAATGATGTCCCCTATTATGTTCTTCATAACATTACTCTTGACAAAGATACACCTCATTGGATGAAATTCTCAAGGAATGAGAATAAAAGAAGAAAGAGGATGAGAAAGACTGGTTACTATTCTGACAAGCCTATCAAATATAACCATCCTCCTCCTCCTCCTCCAGCAGGATCAGCAAGCTCAGCAAGATCTTCTTCTACTTCTCAGAAGCCCAGCTCTCAGCACTCAAGGAAATCTGGTAGTTCTAGTGGATCTCGAGTATCAGGATCAGCCAGTAATCCTCCCTCTAAGAAATCAGCAGTTGCTTCACAAGAAATTCCAGTCATTGTTTCACCTCAAATATCTTCAGAATACAAACTTCATATTTCTGATGGATCTTTTCACACGATCAGAAATCCTCAAAGTGATCTTCAAGATCAAGTTGATAATTCAGAATATGTTCTTTATCTTCCATATCCTGAAGAGGAAAGATTATTTCAAATGGCAAGACTCAAAGAATCAATTGCTTATGCCCAGATTAACAAAGCAAAATCAGAAGGTAAAGATTTTACAAACATTTCTACCATGTCTGATTATAGAAGGAGAGAACTTGACAAGTACAACTCCAAAGAGTTATTCAATGCTAAAGAATATCTTGAAAAGCACCCAGGAGCTTTTGTCCCTCATATTAAATCTCAAACTATACTGGGAGCTCAAGATCTCTACATAAGCAAGAAGAAGTCTGAAGATCCAAACAGGATAATCATCTTCAAACCTCCATCAGCAAAGAAGTAAAAGAGGTTAAGACTTATTTATTTTTGTTGTTGTTAAACATTTTGATTGTAATGAACTCAGAGCACTAGTTTTATTCAATCTGCTGAAATGAATTTTTCATTCTGTCAGATACATATATTTTATGCTCTGCTGTTTATGTTTTCTATTGTATTTATTTGATTAATTGTCAAATAGTATCCTAACCCAAATAGGGGGAGATTGTTGGAACAACCCTATTACTGTTTTGGGCTAGGATCACTATGTTTTAACTAAGGATCAAGTTGACCCCACTGTATAGCTTAAGGGTCAAGTATTTAGGCTGATTGATTAGCTAGAACTTAAGGAATATTTAAGTTCCCAGCATTCGACAAATGGCGAGTGGCGTTCGACGAATGACTAGCTTCGTTCGACAAATTCTTCTCAGCAGACTGAAGAATTATAGCCAGTTCCAGCGCTCGACATTCTCTGAGCAGCGTTCGACAAATGGCAAGCAGCGTTCGACGAATTCCAGCCAGAGCTTGACAAATTTTATATGAAAGCTCAGTTCGACAAATACAAGTCCAGATCATCTATATCAGTTATTTTGTCAACTCTCTGAACACAGATCGACGACCTTAACGGATCTATTCAAGTTCTTTTGGATGTATTCAGTTAGTTTAGTAAGGATATCTTATTCATTTATTATATTCTTTTATTCCTTCTATTCCAAGACAAGAATATCCATTGACATTTAATGCTACGGCATCTTTCACATCAAAGGAATAAAAAAGGACCTGCCAAAATTGTTTTGGTGGTTGTTACAGTTCCAAGAAGGATTTAAGCCAGAATAATATATTCCTTAAAGACAGATTAGTTGAATTTGAAATTAGAAATCCATCACAGAAGAAAATATATACAAAAACAGTCGTATACTCCCTTAGACAGACATCATATACAGTTATTCAAAGAGTTTCTCAGACATACAATTCTGTAGAACAACAAGAATACAGAAGGATTAGAGAACGAAGAAGAAGAATAATATACACACAGAGAACATATACTTTTAGTCTTCTTCTTCCTAAAAGCAGCATCTTCATCTCTCTGAGAACAACATTCATTATCTCAGATCTGCTGTAGGTTCAAATCTTCCAAAGAGCAACAACAATCTGAAGATTTACTTCTTCCAGATTAATCTGCTACAGAAGAGTTCTGTTTTAGAGAAAGCTTCATCCTCAAGCTATCAACAACCTCAAACAGACATGGGGAGCTTTCATCCTCAACACCTCTTGTCTTCTCTCAGAAATATTGACAGAGAAGAACACTCTAAACCTTCTTACCTTATCTTGTACAGGGTTAATTCTCCGTCCAAAAGTTTACACAGTGGTGGCAAGACACCTTATCAAAAAATCCTTGTGTGGTTTTTAAGCACCATATCAAAAGATTATTGGTGTGTGTACACCTTATCAAAAACCCCTGGTCTTGAGCACCTTATCAAAAGATCTGTGGTGTGTGGACACCTTATCAAAAACTCCTAGTGGATATCCTACCAGTTGTGGTAGAAGAGTAGACGTACCCAGATTTATTGGGGAACTACTATAAATTCCTTATGTCCCATGTGCTTGTGATTTTCTGTATTGTTTCTGTGTGGTGTGCTTTTCTTTATTCAAACTACATATCACACTTTGCATTACACATATCTATATACATCAGTAATTTAATTCCGCTTTAAAACTAATAAGAAATTTTTAATACTCTATTCACACACCCCCCCCCCCCTCTAGAGTAAGTTAAGATCTAACCTCCACTTTCAGATTGCTTATACATGTGGTGCTTGAACGCACTTTGACAATCTATGCCTATACTGTCTGCCTGTAGGGAAGAAATACAACCACCCTGAATATAAGGGTGGGGTCATTATAATATTGGTCAGCTTTAGCTGACCGGTTACTTGTTGCCACATTTTGGTGGATCGTTGTTGCAGGTGCAGGTGAGCCAAGCAAGAAGTAGCTTGCTGGAGCCTATGTTGTGTTGGCCCTCGAAGGCCAACCTCCCATATTTTGCTTTCCTTAAATTGTCGGCCTGCGTGCCGATATATGTTTTGGAGTTTTGAGACATTGTTTAATGTAAGGCTTTGAGACCATAACTCTATTATTTCATTCCTGGGATAGTGGACAGTTCTAAAAGATGTTTTAATCAAATGCATCCACTTACGTTTTATTTACTCTTGTATAGTTGTAGTTCTTTTTTTATTATCACCTTATGATGCCTAACTAGTATGCATAGTATGGCGTGGGGTCCCGGCCGGACCTACTGTTATATTATTTGTACTGACAGGGTGTTACACAAAGCACTAGGAAGACCAAAAGGACCATAAGAACCGAGCTAATAGGTAAAGTCATCTTGGTATGCAAATAGTAAATTCCAATTACCTAACCTAGGGTTGGAGTTCTAGGTATCAAGTTGATCACCTAACCCTACCATAACACCCCTAACACTTTAGGGAGCCCCTTGGGTCACAAAGGACCCATTGGGGTCAACCCAATTGGTCAATTTGACCAAAGCAACCCTAGCCCCAAATAAGTCAAACCACCCTATTTATGGTCAATTAGGTTTCAATTGGACCAATTAACTTTCCCCAAGTTCCCCTAATCACTAAGCGAGTCCAGTGGGTCAACATTGACCCATTGGGCCTAATTAGTTTCACCATTTTGACCAAAGTCAACACTTGGTCAATATTGCCCAAATTAGGTTAATTAAGCCCAAAGCTCAATCCCTTTGGGCTAAGCCCAATTTCAATGGCCCAAATGATTAGTCACCATTGAAATTACACTAAATGCCATCCAATTTTTGGAGGGGGTGACTAGGAGAGAGAAACTGGGAGTTTCCCCAATTTGAAGAGAGAGAAAGTGGTCATTCAAGGTGAATTCATGGCATTCAAGGCAAATTGACCCTTCATTCTCTCCCAATTGATGAGGATTCATGCCCTCTATGAGTTATGAGGAGTTTTTTGATGATTTCATGCCAAGGGGAGGTCAATTTCATGGGAGTTTCACATGGCCAAAATTTACAATTAATGGTTATTAAGGGCATTCAACTTTGTAACCCCCCCCCCCCCCTTCTCCCTCAATTGAGCCCTTTATCACCTTAAGAGGTTTGAGGGAAGTGAAACCACCATCTTTCCAAGAATATTTTGTGCTACTAAGTAGGAGGTTGTCATGGCCTCCAAAGCTCCTCAAGCAACCATGGCGGACCGGCGATCGGCACGGCTACAAGCCATAATTCAAGTCCTCTCCTCTCAACTATTTCTTAGCGAGTAGATCTCTTCATTTTGGCCGCTAGATTTGGGGCCAATTAGTCTTGGATCAGCATGGTCGTAAGCTTGTGTTCAAGCTTTTCTTTTCTTGTTCAAATCCCTGATTCCGGCCGCCTCCGGCCGGCCAACCACCGTACATCGCCGACCGCCATCTCAATGGAGGTGGTGGTGGCATTGGCCGACTGAGAGAGCGTCTAAGTAGCCGGGAAATCACCTCCCAAGTTGCTACAGGACGGGCCAACCATGGTCGTTGGTTTATTGGAGAAGATGAAGGGATGCCCTTCGTTTGTGCTTTAAGATCTGTGCAAGTTTATGTAATAATATATTTGATATTCTTATTTCTGTCTTTTTACTGGCAGTAGCTAAAAATAATTATAGAAAATACATCCCTTTACTGGAAAAGTAATCTATACCAAACTTGTAGCCCCTGATGTCTACTTTAATTTAAAATTGATTTGAGACAATTTTGCCCATTGGTTTGACTGCAGCACTCAAAATGGTGCAACTTGTACATAGGGTTGACTTGAGAATGATTTGAGTGCCCCCATTAATCCAGACATTCAAATGCTTTGAAATTTTGAGCATAGGTTAGGTTTACCTTTACCCTCAACATATCTAATAATGAAAATTTTTGGATAAACTTTTTCTATAGTTTTTGTAGACATTTAATAATTCATGCAATAATTAATTATAGGATCTAATGACGTCAAAACCCTTCCAAATTTTGGTGGGTGGTCCTTAGGGTCATTTCATGTCTCTGGTAAAAATTTCATTCCATTTTGGATTGATTCTGTTGAGTAATTGAGTAACCCAAGATTGGTCAAACTAAGGGTTAAAAGGTCAAAAGTGCACTTGTTGGGTTGAATGGGCAAATCTCATCCAAAAGTGATGAAACCTCGTCCACTAATTTAATATCACATAAAACACCTCATCCCAAGACTTGGGGTGATTTGGAGTAGTTGTGCCCTAGAACCCTAGTTCAAACCTTAGAGTTGTACCTTGAACCTATTGAAGGACATTGACTCATATGTCCTTGGATTGACTTGAAATTTGGTAAAGAGGTTTATAGGTGGTGTAGAGCCCTAGGTAATTTATTTGGAATTTTTGGAGACTTTTATTCTCTCTAATTTAATGAAGAATCATTTAGGGCTCTTTCTTGCTAGAAGGAATTACATGATCATATAGCCTAGGATGTTTATGAAATTTTGGCAGTGAGTTTTTATTGATGATATTATTTTCTGATAATTTTGTCAAGAATTTTGAAGTGATATTTATTGTACTTCATTCATAACCCTCAATCTATTGATGTGTAAAAATTAATTATGGGTTCAATACTCACTGAAAAATTATGGAAATTGGTCAGAGGACTTGTTAGGCCAAACATATGATCTATTAATTTTAGAATAATTTTTGGAGTTATTTATATGTGGTTCCCTTCACAAGGTGACCTTGGACATGTTTATTTAATTAATGGAATTATATAGTCAAATGGATTTAGAAAATTATGGAACTTCTTCAGTGAACTTTTCTGACCATTTTGGACACGAGCTAATTTCCTTGTAATTGTTGAATGAGAATTTCTAGTAGCTTCTTTGTTAATCATTGATCTTGATTAATTAGTTTATATTTTAATTGGAAATCGAAACCTTTCTGGAAAATTGTGAAATTCAGGTTTGGCTATTATTTTGCTGTTATCTAGTTGTACAAACTTTAGTGAAGTCAAACCATGTTAGAAAACTATACTTGATGTACAAAATCATAGGTTCCCTGATGTTGGGAAATTATAATAAATGCCAAATTATGTAGAAAAATTATAAACTTCTGGTGATGGTGCTATAATGTCATAACTCACCCCCAATAATAATCTTGAGTCATTTGTATGAATATATGGAGTACCTCCTCTCATGCATCTCATACAGCTCATTTGGTCTGCGTATAGTGAAACTGTAAGATTAAAGTAACATGAGGGGGCCAATATGTGGGAATGGAAGGGAGATGGTGTACCTAGTCGGGTTGAGAAGATGTGAGGTCACCAAAAGGAGTTTATATGATGAGAGTGTGCTTGGGGAGTTAAGGGTAAAGTTGTGCCCGAGATTGATGAAAGATCGTCTTTCCCATGGGGGAGTCAGAAAACACTTAGGAGGTTAATTCAAGTGAAATGTTAAGAGGGGTATTCTTATGGGTAGATACCAATAACACCAAGTGCCTTTTGAAAGGAAGCTTTGGGGTGTCATCACATCATAGCTCCTAGTACCGCTGCGAGCCCCTCACAGGGTAGACCTCGGGAAGTCTAAGATTAACCATAAATTGTAGGAGAAGATGTTGTACAAGATTAACTTAATAATGCACACACCCACACCCCATGGTTATGGGAGGTTAGTTAGTTGGTTTTACGAGTGGTAGGCTCGGTGGTTGTAGCAGCGAACTAGATAGTTCGGTGAGCTTGTGACTTAGTAATGCTTGTTGGTGCGGACGGGTTGGTCCGGCGAGCCGGTGGCTCAGAAGGTTATGGTGACGAGCGGGTTAGCCCGGCGAGCTTATGGCTCAGTGATAGATGGTAATCATAACTGCATGTGCATAAAGGTGGTGGGTCTTCGGTACTGACGGTCATTCACACCAACATTAATATGCTGACTCGGCAAGTGTGGATTTGCACTTAGCCAAGAAAGTATGGTGGTCCAGCCAGTAAGAGTACGCAGATGCTCCGCAATTTTGCGTTGAGGTGTACGATAGGTCTAGGTTAGGTAGTGTGAATATGAACCTAGAGGTGGGTGAGGCCCAACCCACAGCTTTTGTTTGCCACTATGGGAGTATCCTAGGAGTCTTGCTAGCTCCAAAAAGGGGGAACTAAAGGTCTGTGCGCATAGAGTCGAAGTGTGTAAGTTGCACTTGTGTGAACATAGCATAAACTGCATAACTCTGCATGTCATGGCATAAGCATTGCATTTCAACCCCTACCCCTATCATTTAAATTGGTTATGGGACTTTTTATACGATATGCGCTGCTAAACGACCCCTTGGTCTATAGGTTTGTATAGGCATTCCTATAAATCAATGGTTACTTTTCTATTATGTACTTATCTTTACTTACTGTACATTACTTGCTCTTTACCATGCTCGATTACTACTTCAATTATCTATATACACATGTGTAGTGGTAGAACTTTCCGTAGTTAAATTCACCATCATCTGCTCTTTATTTATACCCTTGCTTTTCTCCGCTTCATTCCTCCCGCTCGGTGCCTAGGAGCCATTGGGGGATGGGTGAGGAACATAAGGCTTAGTCTTTTTTACTAACGGTCAGTGGACCATATCCTTTTAGGGGATTTAGGAGACGCAGCAGCACTAGAGGACAGTGCAGATGGAGGCAGGCCAGTCTAGTACAGGAGCACCAGTTTCAGGATCAGTGAGTGATTAGTAGTTTGCTTCCGTGAGTGACCTTGTAGTGAGGATATGATGTACAGGGCATGAGCCCTTTTATTATTGTAACCTTTGTTATTTCAGTTATATCATGTGGACATTTTTATATATAGCATGTGATTTGTGGATTTGAACTTCTATTTGTTCGTTTATACTTTTCTTCTTTTGTGATCGATATGGACGGCAAGATCGGCGTTTTGTAGTGACGACCTTCCCAAGTGATGGTGCCACCGCAAAGTGGCGGTTCTGGGCATAAGACCTGGTTTTGTAGCAAAAAATGGGGTCTTACAGGAGGAAACTCCAGGAGAGTGAGCTTCTTCATATCCTTCGAAGGTGACCTTATCAGCAGCAGCGTAGCAGCATCTTTTTCCCTTTCTACATGACCTTCAGTGTCATGTTCTCCTTCTTGATCCTTTAGAGTATTGTTGTCTGGTTCCTGATTGTCCACAGCTGGGACATTACCTCCTTCCTCTAACTCATATTCAGAGCAGACAACCTTTGTTTTCCTTGGCCCTCTAACTAAAGTCTTCTTCTTAGTTTTGAGTTCAGTTGGTTGGCTCATAGGGAGGACCCTTGAGAATCTATCTAGGGTCCTTATGTCCATTCTTTTTAAGTAATGTAGGTTTGATCCTTTTATCTTGTCAAAGTTGTCAGGATAGGTATTTAATAGTTAGAGGGAGAGAAATCTGCCTAGGTTGGGGGCCTGCAGACATTCCCTTATTCTTTGAAACAGCACATCAGCCCAAGAAGTCTTCTTCTTTAGAATAACTCTTGACATCAAATCAAATATGTGTTTTGAGATGGTGTCATGAGAACCTGGCTTGCACAAGATGGCCTTGCCAACAATATCAGAGAGAAATTTGCCTCTCTGGTTAAAGAACTTCCTCTTTAGTGAGCCAAGTTTGGCATCACTATATTCACATCATTGTAAAGCTTGGTCTTTGTCTTTCTCAGAAATTTTGTCTTCCTCTTCTTCACTACAGTAGGGCAGCTGAAGGGCCTTCTCCATTTTCTTAGGAGAGATTTTTATCTTGATACTTCCTATCCTGCCCTTGATTGATGAATTTGAGGAAGACAACTTTACACTGGAGAATAATTCCAGAACTTCAGTTCTGAGAATCATGGAGGACTCAGACAAGACATACTGTAGGCCTTGGTCTGAAAGATGTTGAATCACTTCTTTTATTTCTTCAGGAGCATGCATGAATCCATTTCTAACTATCGCATAGCCTTCATGCAGCTCTTTCATCTTTGGCGCCATTTCTTCTGAAGGACAAGTCGCTGAGACGGAGGGTAGCAAGGTTCATCTCGTCGGCTAGGTTAATGGAAAGTGTAATACTTTAATCAACATTATGATATTCTTAGGGGCTTGATTTAGGTTTAGATTCACTCTAAGTGTATATGTTGATTAGACTTATCAATTTAATTGATTTTACATTGCTGACGTGTCAATTATGGCATATTTTTATTTAGTCAGCCCGTCTCAGCGAAACCACTGAGACGGAGTTGTTATCCGCTGAGACAAGGAATTGTCAACCGCTGAGACAGTTCTATTTGTCTCAGCAATTTAGTTGAGACCTTATCAGCTATCTCAGCGGTTCAGCTGAAACCTTCTCAGTTGTTTCAGCTGATTTCACTACCTATCAGTGAATTATATAATTAGGCTTGTTTCAATACCTAAACATGGCACTAATCATTTAGATAGCAACTTATCCTATCAAAGCTTGTTATACATGATCACATGCTATATTAAAGCTAGGGAATAACAACATGAGCAATACATACAAATTGGCAGAATAGGATCTATTCTAAATTCAGCATGTCAAGCTCAATTTTAAAAGCATTAAATTTTGCCTCATCCAATGGCTTTGTAAAGATGGCAGCAACTTGTTTGTCAGTGGAGACAAATTCAAGGCATACATCTTTACATTCTACATGCTCTCTAATGAAATGATACCTTATCTCTATATGCTTAGTCCTGCTATGTGAGACAGGATTCTTAGCTATAGAGATAGCACTGGATGAGTTACAAAATAGGGGAGAATAACTTACCTTGAGGTTATAATCCTCTAACTGATGTTGCATCAACAGTAGTTGTGCACAACAGCTCCCTGCAGCTATGTATTCAGATTCAGCTATGGATATTGCCACACTGATCTGCTTCTTGCTGCTCCATGAGATCAGCCTTCTTCCTAGGAATTGACAAGTCCTACTTGTGCTTTTTCCTATCTTCCTTGCAACCTGCAAAGTCTGCATCTGAAAATCCAATCAGTTCAAAATCATTGTTCTTAGGGTACCAAAGGCCAAGGTGTTGGCTTCCCTTAAGGTATCTCAAAATCCTCTTTGTAGCTGAGTAATGAGATTCCTTAGGGCATGCTTGGTACCTAGCACAAACACATGTAGCATACATAATGTCTGGTCTACTGGCAGTTAGATACAACATGGACCCATTTATACACATGTACATGGATTCATTAAAGGGCTTACCTTTTTCATCATTGTCCAGGGTGATGTTGGACCCCATGGGAGTTTTCATGGTGGAGGCTGACTCCATCCCAAACTTCTTAATTAGCTCCCTAGTGTACTTGGTCTGAGAGATGAAAATCCCCTCATCAGACTATTTCACTTGGAGGCCTAAGAAGTACTTGAGCTCTCTAATACTGCTCATCTCAAACTCCCCCTGCATGAGGTTAGCAAACATTTGCAAAGGTTGTCATCTGTATACCCCAAGATTATGTCATCAACATAAATTTGGACTAGAAGACACTTGCCCTTTGTTTCCTTAAGAAATAATATGTTATCTATCTTTCCCCTCAAGAACTTGTTCTTAATGAGAAAGCTAGACAAGGTCTCATATCAAGCCTTAGGGGCTTGCTTTAGACCATATAGAGCTTTCCTAAGCAAATAAACATGAGAGGAGAGGGTAGGGTGAACAAAACCTGAGGGCTGCTCCACATATACCTCTTCCTTTAGGTTGCCATTCAGGAATGCTGATTTGACATCCAACTGGTACACTTTGAACCCCTTGTGGGCAGTATAGGCAAGGAACATCCTAATTGCTTCTATCCTTGCAACTGGGGCAATGGTTTGATCAAAGTCAATACCTTCTTCTTGCTTGTACCCCTTGGCCACTAGTCTGGCTTTGTTTTTGATGATGGTGTCATTCTCATCAAACTTGTTCCTGTAGATCCATTTGGTGCCAATGACATTGTGTCCTTGAGGCTTTGGCACCAATTTCCACACCTTGGATCTCTTGAACTGAAGCAGCTCTTCTTGCATTGCTTGAATCCAGAAGGTGTCTTCATTTGCTTCTTCAAACTTCTTGAGCTCCCTTTGTGATAGAAAGCTAAAGAATAGGGCTTCATTGTGATCCATGCTTCTGGTAACCACTCCTTGGTTAAAATCTCCAATTATTTGATTTATTTGATGATCCCTTAGGTGTCTAGTTACTGCAGGCAACCTGTCAACAATATGCAGCTCTTCTTCCTGAGCAGTAGGCTCATCAGCATCTTGCTAAACTTCAACTTCAGGGATTGCTTCCTCTGAATTAACTTTGCTTGTACTGGGTATGTCTTGGAGAGACATATCTTTCATTTGTCGTTCATTACCTATCAAAATAGGAGAGCTGGACCAGCCCTTGTAGAGCAGGCTGCTCTCATCAAAAACTACATGCATAGACTCTCGCGTAAATTCTTTGGTATTCTCTGTAATTAATTAGGGCAGACACTTATCTCTTTTATAAGACTAAGGAGCCCCCCAACGGTCTCCTGTAAAGTTTCTTAAGTGTCAGAGGCCCTTTCCTTAAGAAAACACATTGATTAAAAAATCAGGCGGCGGCATTAATTGTTGACAGCGTGTCTGGCAGAATTTGAATCTGTCTCGACGATATTTCCATCGTTACAACGACATGGACAATATCTCGACGACAGAGCTTGTCATTGCCTTGGACTTGGATAGATCTTCAAGTCTTCCTTCTTCTTCAGAAAAGGATATCTCGACGATATGGTACATCCCTTCTGCACTAGTGATTATGACGATAGACTGTCTTCTGGATATGTCGTCGTAATCTTCTCGACTGCTTGATGTCGTCGACACCACCTTGTCTTATCAACGACATAATCACCATTACGTTGATAAGCTATTCTTTGGCAACTGTCTGTCTTCATAAGACCTTCCATAGACTTCTCGACGTCAAGCCTTCTTTACAATGATATCGTCAATACCAGTCTTTCTTTGCCTTTTCAACGACACGGCTTCTAAAATATGATGTCATCGACACGTCTTGTACTTGCACTTAAGTCTTCTTCCTTCATCTCGGCATCCTGATATCGTCGTGTGGTGTTGTAGTGTTGATGTCACAACGATATCATCATGTGCATGTTATCTCGATGATAACCGACATGATCCTTTTGCTTTACTCTGCACATCATTTCAACGACATGCATACTCTTTCCGACGATATTTGTCCCCAAGACATTCTTTGTACTTGGCTTCCACTGAGATGATAAAGCTAAGAAAGTAATCAAATACAGAGTGAAGTTTTCTTGAATTTGTGACTTCTTCAAATCAGGAATCATGAGGGCAGGATTCCCTACAATCTCCCCCTATTTGAAGAAGTCAGAATCCCAATTCAAAATTACTTTCACTTAACAATAAATATGAGTTTATGCAGTGAACATTAACATAGTTACCTTCACCTTAGCTTTTCATCTTCCCGAGCCAGTAGCTCCCCCTTGATGTGATGTCTCTTTTCTTTACTCCTCCTACTTTTGAGATCTCCTTTCTTTTTTCCTTTTCATCTGATTCCTCTGAACTCTCCCCCTTGACTAGTGCATCTTCTAGGTCATATTCTTTCTCCCAGGTTATATTCTTTCTCCCCCTTTCTGACTTCTTCAATATAGACCATGTAGTCACTGTTTTCACGTGCTTGATCCTGTATCGTCGTGACCATTATTCGATATTTGTCTGACTTTGGCACTTGGTAGCCTTTCTTGTCAGACTGCTTCAGCACTTGACCTGAGAGTTCTTCTTACTAACATATGAAGAATGATTAGTGAATAGTAAGTTGAAAATTACTCTAGATTTAACATCCCCAATTGGAACTTGAAGAAGTTAAACTTAGCTTCATCTAGGGGCTTTGTGAATATATCAGCCACTTGTTTGTCTGTGGGAACAAACTCAAGGGTGATATCTTCATTCTCCATATGCTCCCTGATGAAGTGATACCTGATATCAATGTGCTTAGTCCTACTGTGTGAGATAGGATTCTTAGCCATTAAGATTGCACTGGAAGAGTCACAAAACAAGGGTGTTTTGGTCATCATTAGATTGTAGTCTTCAAGTTGATAGTGAATCTATAGCAGTTGAGCACAGCAGCTCCCAGCAGAGATGTATTCTGATTCTGCTGTGGAGAATGATACACTTGTCTGCCTCTTGCTGCTCCAAGAGATTAGTCTTCCTCCAAGGAATTGGCATGTCTCTGAGGTACTTTTCCTGTCTTCTCTGCATCCTATATAATCTGCATCTGAGTAGCCTATCATTTCACACTCATTGTTCCTAGGGTACCATAGGCCAATATTTGATGTACCATTTAGGTATCTTAAGATTCTCTTGACAACGACATGATGAGATTCCTTAGGGTTCACCTGATATCTAGCACAGACACATGTGGCAAACATTATGTCAGGCCTACTTGCAGTTATGTACAGCAAAGATCCAATCATGCATCTGTACTTGGTTTCATCAAAGGGTATTCCCTTCTCATCCTTGTCCAAGCACTCTCCAATCCAAATTTCTTGGCTAGCTCTCTAGTGAACTTGGTCTGTGAGATGAATATACCATCTTTTGATTGTTTCACTTCGAGACCTAGGAAGTATTTGAGCTCACCCATGCTGCTCATCTCAAACTTTCCATGCATCAAGTTGGCAAACTTTTTGCATAGATTGTCATCTGTAGAGCCAAAGATAATGTCATCTACATAGATCTGCACTAGCAAAATCTTGCCCTTAACTTCTTTTAGGAACAATGTCTTATCAATCTTTCCCCTGGAGAATTTATTCTCAATGAGAAAGCTTGATAGAGTCTCATACCAGGCTCTAGGTGCCTGTTTAAGCCATATAGGGCTTTTCTAAGAAAATATACATAGTCAGGATAAGTAGAATCAACAAAATATGAAGACTATTCTACATAGACATCTTCTTTGAGGTCACCATTCAGAAAGGCTGACTTCACATTCATCTGATAGACTTTGAATCCTTGATAGGCTGCATAGGCCAAGAACAGTCTGATGGCTTCCAGTCTGGCTATAGTGGCAAAAGTCTGATCAAAGTCAATCCCCTCTTCCTGTCTATAGTCCTTTGTAACTAGCCTTGCTTTATTCTTAGTGATGACTCCATTCTCATCCAATTTATTTTTGTAGACCCACTTAGTTCCTATAATATTCTATCCTTGGGGTCTTGGAACCAGCTTCTATACTTTGCATCTCTTAAATTGGTTGAGCTCCTCCTGCATTGCTGCAATCTAAAATGGGTCCTGATTTGCTTCCTCAAATTTCTTGGGTTCAATTTGAGAGAGAAAACTTAGGTACAATGCTTCATTCACAGCTCTGCTCCTTGTCAGCACTCCTTGGTTGACATCTCCTATTATTTGCTCTTGAGGATGGTCTCTCACTTGTCTTAAGGCAATTGACAGCATTCTGGGGACTTCTGCTGTGGCAGGTTCTTCAGGTTGCATTTCTTCTGCTGTTTCTTAGCCTTCCACAGCATCTTCTTCAATTTCAACTGTTACTGAGTGGTTTTTATCTTTAGCTGAGGCCTCAGCCTTGTCTTCAATGGATAGCTTTTCCATTTTCTCTGATGTACCTGCATTCACTAGAGAACATAACCTTTAGTCACCCCCTTTTCTGAACCTCCAAAGATCACTGTTGGTCCATTCTCCACAGGGGTGAAGCTTCTTAGATACTTCCTGACTCCAGTCATGTGCCTGGAGCAGCCACTGTCCAAATACCAGATTGGAGATTGGTTGTCATTTGGACACACCTGCAAGAAAAGTTAATTACCCTTAGGTCCCCAATTTGGTTTGGGCCCTTAGTTCCTGTTAAGTAGATAAAATGGAACATCACACCACTGAGGGTTCTGCACACTCTTTGCATTGGGTCCTGTTGGGTTGAACCAACAGTCCAGGGCAAAGTGGCCTACTTTCCAACAGCACCAGCATTCATATCTGTTATATCTTCTCTTTTGTCTCACCATCTGAGTGGGGTGGGAGTGTTGGTGAGTAGGAGGGAAGACAACTGACCTAACAGGTCTTGGGTGAACCTCACAGGTGTGAGTGTGGAGTGGAGCTGGTCTCACCACTTATTGGTTCACCTTCTTGGGAGCATGCTTTGTATAAGCAGTTTTTCCCTTACTCTTGAGTGTTGTTGCTATAGGTCCATGGACAGAAGGACCTGATGCTAACACCTTCTTAAAAGAAGGTTGAGCTTCAGAGCTTTTGTCCTTGACATTCTCCTGATTGAATCCTATACCAACTCTGAATGATCCTGAGAAGGTATCAATAATGGGCAAGACTGTCTTGGGCATAGAGAAGCTTGCAGCAAGTTTCTTCACAGCCAGCAACATCTCCCAAGGTCTTTAATGACCTTGTTCTTCTGACCCAATTCAGCATTCTTAAGCTTTATGGCTTCCTTGAATCTGTCCACTTCTTTGTTCATGGCAGCCAACTTTTCAGTTGCCACCTTGAGCTCAGATTGGGCACCCTTCAAGGAATCTAACTTCTTGGTCTAGACTTTGAGGAGTTTCTTACAGTTCTTGAAAGCTTTCCATAAATCTGTATACTACTTTATCAGGTCAGATTCAACTTCGTATTGGGATCTTGAGGTTGTGTTGTTGGCAGCAGACACACTCTCATCATCATGAAAAGAGTCTGCTACTGATTCAGAATCAGAGGCAGATAGATGAGCTTTGATAGGTACCTTCCCAGGAGAGATGTCATCCCGGTTGTCCTCATTTATGGCCATCAGGCCAATCAGTGCTTCTTCCTCAGTATCTGAGGAACTTGAATCAGAATCACTTAGAGTTCTGATTTTCTTTGCTACAAATCCTCTTTCAGGTTTCTTCTTGTCCCTTGACCTTCTCTTATCTTCATAGTTCTTTGATTCCCTTCTCTTAGAAGAGCAATCAGCAGCTATATGACCTGTTTTATTACAAGAGTAGCAAACAGTGTTAGCAACATCAAATTTACCTGGTTTTGATTTATACCTGTCCTCCCTCGAGGATTTAGATCTGTCATATTGATCAGATCTTCTCGAGCTTGAAGAGGAGGGTCTGTACTTGTCTCTTCTTCTTTTGGATATCAGCTTTTTGAACTTCTTAGAGAGAAGGGTCATCTCTCTATCAGTATTATCAGAATCTGATGTACTGGCATCAAACTCTTCACTCCTCTCAGATCTATTCCGGTTGCACAAGTTTTTTCCCTGGACCTCCTTGTGCTCTCAGCCTTCAGAGCCACAGATCTTTCTCTAGAGCTCCCCTTTGAGCTTTCTTCTTCAGCTTTCCTGGTGTTGAGCTGAAGTTCATGGGACAGCAGCTTCCCATACAAGTTCTTGGGCTCCAAGATGCCCAGCTGACCCATCTCTCTTATGGCACAAATCTTAATATCTCATTCCTTAGAGAGGGATCTAAGGAACTTATCATTTAGGTCAGAGTTTGTGAATTCTCTGCTATAGTTTTTCAACCCATTTAATATTTTGAAAAACCTCTCATAACAGCTAGAGATGGTTTCATTCTTTCCTTGCTTGAAGGCTTCATACTCCTGAGTGAGGAGGGATTTCTTATCATCGTTTACCTCTTTAGTACCCTCCATATAGACGATCAGGGACTCCCACATCTCCTTGGATGTATCGCAGTGAATGAGGTTCTGGAGGGTTGAAACGTCAATGGCACTTACAATTATGTTATGTGCCCTCTTATCTAGGCTTGCCAAGGCAAGCTCATCCTTGGTCATGTCTGCATACTTCTTTTCCACTATCAGAGTTGGATCAATAGTGGATGCAGTTGAGGGGATAAAGGGGCCATCCTTAACAGTTATGTAAACTCTGGGATCAGCTGCCTCCATAAATAACCTTACTCTTTCCTTCCAGATAGAAAAGTTCTCCTTTGTGCAGATTGGGAGTTTCATGGCTCTCATTTCTCGATGTTGATCACCTCCAGCCATAATGAGTCATTCCAAGATCTAGATCTGATGGTTAAGTCACTTTCTGATCAACCTACCTCAGATACCACTTGTTAGGTATGGAATGATCACCTAGAGGGGGGATTATGTGATTTTGCTATTTTGAAATCTTTTTGCACAGAATGTATATATTCTAAACACAGCACAGAAATAGCACACAGAAAATCACAGCACACAACACCAGATGTATAGAGGTTCCTCAAGATGGGGTGTCTTGAGTAGTCCTCTGTCCCGCTGCGCATATCTAGCAGTATACTAGACTCGGCAAACTCCGCCAAAATCTCAGGCCTGCAAGCCTTACAACACGGACTCGCAAGTCCTACAGCCTAGGCCCGCAAGCCCCTACTGCACTCAGGTCCACAAACCCAGCACTCAGGCCCTCAAGCCCTACACAGCACAGACCCGCAAGTCTTTCCTCTTGGACCCGCAAGTCCACTGCCCTGGCCCTCAAGCCTCACAGTTCTCAAGCCCGCAAGCTCGACAAGATCGGACCCACAAGTCCACTGCACTGGACATCAAACCTCACAGCTCACAAGCCCGCAAGCTTGACAATAAGATCTACTAACAGATCCTACAGTTTTTGGCCTGCAAGCCTTACATAGAAAGAGTAAATAAGGATTCTTCTGCCTGATGGAGATTGGCTTCTTGTCTTGAAGAAGATGCTTCTGATTTGAACCTTGACAGCACAGATCTTCTTCAAGCTTTTCTTCTATCTAGAACTCTTCTTATCAGCCGATGAAGCTAGACTGATTCTTGGATTATGATGTATGAAGATCATTTTGTTCTCGGTTCTTGTTCCTTCTTTACGCCGCTTTTTGTTCTTTTAGTTCTCGCATAAATTCTTTAATATTCTCTATAATTAATTAGGGCAGACACATATCCCTTTTATAAGACTGAGGAGCCCCCCAACGGTCTACTGTAAAGTTTCTTAAGTGTCAGAGGCCCTTTCCTTAAGAGCACGCATTGATTAGACAATCAGGCGGCGGCATTAATTGCTGACAGCACGTCTAGCAGAATTTGAATCTATCTCGACGATATTTCCATCATTACGACGACATGGACAATATCTTGACGACAGAGCTTGTCGTTGCCTTGGACTTGGACAGATCTTCAAGTCTTCTTCCTTCTTCTTCAGAAAAGGATATCTCGGCGATACGGGGCATCCCTTCTGCACTATTGATTATGACGATGGACTATCTTCTAGATATGTCATCGTAATCTTCTCGACTGCTTGATGTCTTCGACACCACCTTGTCTTATCAACGGCATAATCACCATTACGTCGATAAGCTATTCTTCAGCAACTGTCTGTCTTCATATTACCTTCCATAGCCTTCTAGACGTCAAGCCTTCTTTACGACGATATCGTCGATACCAGTCTTTCTTTGCCTTTTCAATGGCATGGCTTCTTTACTACAATGTCGTTGACATCATCTTGTACTTGCACTTAAGTCTTCTTCCTTCATCTCGGCATCCCGATATCTTCGTGTGGTATTGTAGTGTTGATGTCACAACGATATCATCATGTGCATGTTATCTCGACGATAACTGACATGATCCTTCTGCTTTGCTCTGCACATCATTTCAAAGACATGCATACTCTTTTCGACGATATTTGTCACCAAGACATTCTTTGTACTTGGCTTCCACTGAGATGATAAAGCTAAGAAAGTAATCAAATACAGAGTGAAGTTTTCTTGAATTGGTGACTTCTTCAAATCAGGAATCATGAGGGCAGGATTCCCAACAAATACTCTATAGGCCTTGCTATGTGAGCTATATCCAACAAGAACCCCTACATTGCATTTTTCAGCAAACTTAGTTAATTGAGATTTTTCATTTTTATAATGTAGCATTTGTAACCAAAGATTCTAAAGTATGAAATAGTTGGTTGTTTGCCTTTCAGAATCTCATAGGGGGTTATTCGTAGGGCCCTATTAATAGATGCTTTATTGAGAACATAACATGCAGTATTGACTGCCTCAGCCTAGAAATATTCTAGGAGTGGGGAGTCACTAAGCAATGTTCTCCCAGCCTCTATTAGGGTCATATTCCTCCTCTCAGCCATACAATTTTGTTGTGGAGTCCTTGGGGAGGAGAATTCTTGGGTGATACCAAATTCTTGACAAAACCTTGTCATTGCCCCAAATTGAAATTATGTACCATGGCCAGTTCTGGTCTTGACCACAGTACATTGGAGTTCATTCTAGATTTCCTTAACATGGTTTATAGAGACATCTAAAGTATCAGATTTCTTCTTAAGGAAGAATACCCATGTATGCTTTGAGTGATCATCAACAATCACCAAAGTATACAACTTCCCACCTAGGCTCTGAATTGGCAAAGGACCAAACAAGTCCATGTGCAATAGATAAAGACATCTTTCAGTGTCTTTGGAGCCAATGCTTTTAAAGGTGGCCCTTGTTTGCTTGCCCATTTGGCATGCATGACATGGACCACTGTTAAAATATTTCAAATTAGGACTATTTATAACTAGGTTCTTAGAAAACAGTCGATGCATTATCTTGTAGTTAATATGTCAAATCTCTTGTGTCATTGAACACAAAGAGACTCGCTCTCATTAGCTATAAGACACACTGGAGATAAAGAAGAATTGCATATAAAATCTAAGCAATAAACATTCCCACTCCTAGTGCTTGAGAGAATGATCTCTAAGTCATGTGACTTTTTGATCAAGCAATTATCATTGTGGAATTCAATGACATAGCCTAAGTCACATAGTTGACTTATGCTTACAAGGTTGTGTTGCAACCCTTCAACATAAGCCACCCTTGTGATGGAGACTATGCCATTTGAAATTATACCATATCCTTTGGTGATGCCTTTTTCTGATCCACCAAAGATGACCTTAGGTCCATTCTTCACAGCTTTGTATTCCTGTAAAAGACTCTTGGTACCTGTCATATGCCTTGAGCACCCACTGTCCAAGTACCATATTTGCCCAAGGCTGGTACTTGAACTAACCTGCAAGAAGGAATTTATTTACCCTTAGGAGCCCAAGCATTTTTGGTTCCTAGGCTTTTGTCAGCATGAAAAGACTTCACACCTGCTACAACCTTTGGAGGAAAGCTCTTCTTTGCAATTGGCACATTGGGATTGTGCCAACAGTCTAAGGCAAAGTGTCCCACCTTACCACAGCACCAACACTCATGAATATTGTATCTTCTCTTCTGAACATTCCTTGAGGTGGAAGGAGCAATAATATGCATATGTTCAGGAGGGAAGACAGCAGCATTCTTCTTGTTCCTTTCAGCAATGATCTGGCTAAAGGTTAACTAGTGGACAGTCTTAGTAGCCTTTGTCTTAATGACATCAGCTTCCCTTGGCTTGGAAGCTAGGAAAGATTTGATGGCATCAGACACTGAACTATTAGGCTTTTCTATAGGTTTGACAGCAGCCAAGTGCTTTGTGTTGGGTTTTCTATACAACATATGTAGATAATTGCATATCAAATATGCGCAGCGGAAATAATGAAAATAAGAACAATCCAAAAGAGTTTCGGATCTTACGATTTCATGAATCAAGAAATAAGAAAAGCAATGCATTCCAATACCTGAAGGGGATTGAGTCAATACTCAACTGAGGTGCTCCACAACTGAAATCCGGAGAACAGTCGTTGAGTCCCAAGCACCGAAATGGATCGGCGCCTCTACGGGAGTCCACATGAGCGAAAGGAGAACCCTAGCTTCTTGTCGCACAAGAACTAGGTCGGAGAAGAAGAGTCCTCTATGTCTCCCACGAACTGCTAGGTCCGACGTCACGAGAGGCGGCATCGGCATTGGGATGTGGGGACGGCTGATCGGAACTCTTCTGTCGCACTTTGGAACTCTTATGTCGCACTCTCTGATTCGCAAAAGGGAGATCGCTTACTAGGGTATAGAATCCTGTTCTATTTATACCCAGGCGAAAGAGAGGTTATCCGCACACCCATGACCTATATTGGAGTAAACACAGAATTCGTCGAGTGAACCTTTCGCTGAAGAAATTCGTCGAGTAAAGAAAATAAATTCGTTGAGTAAAACATAATTCGTCGAGTGAACCTTTCACTGAAGAAATTCACCGTGTATAACTCAATTCGTCGAGTAAACCTTTCACTTCTCGTCGAGTACAACTCAATTCGTCGAGTGAACCTTTCACTTCTCGTCGAGTACAACTCAATTCGTCGAGTGAATGAGTGAGTTGGATTCGTCGAGCCAATAATGGATTCGTCGAATCAACTTTTAATTTGTTGAGTCAACATGGATTCGTCGAGTCAACATGGATTCATACATTCGATGAACTGAGGTAAGAGTCGTCGAGACATTCTCGACGACTCATCTCGAAGACTTGCCAACACGCTCCATACAATATTCACAGTACATGTGGAGCATTTAGTTGAGTCGACCCAACTCCAATAAGTCATGGGATTGGTCCTTCACTCATATCCAATATGAGTAAGGCCAACACAATTCTTCCTCCAACTTCTCTAAACACTTTTGTGTGTGACCCCATAGGCTCATATTGCGTTGGCAGAGAGACTAGATGCTTGATCACTTCCAGATCACCTTGGAAACACCAACAGTCTCCCACTTGATCTTGAACGTATCAAACAAAAGTCTCACAAACAATGAGCGGCATCTAGCAATACAACATTGCTACCCAAGCGATAAGAGTTCATAACTCAACAAGCATGTCTTGACCAATGTACTAGTGTTGTTAGGTCCCTTTGTCCCTTACATCCGGATAACTAGAGGCATGGACTGTGTAACCCTCATAATTGTTCAATCCTAGTTTCCTGATCTAGAATAGACCTTAAGAAAGTGGTAAGCTCAATATCACATATTGGCTCAACCCAGCATGGCCATGCATTTCTAGGTCTCATTCCATCAAAGGACCCATGGATGTAACTCCTGTAATAAAGGAGGATAAATCTCATATCTATCCACACACAAACACCCAAATGAATCGTAATATACCCAATAACCATCCTTATCATCAACCTTTCTCAAGGAAGACTTTAGATGGCATCAAAGTACGCTCTTCCTCACTTGATGAATGTTGTGACTTCAGGTCAAGGAACTACAAACACCATTGTCATTTGAGACCTACTTGTGACACGTTCATATAACAATCCACAAAGTAGTCTCAAGGTGAGTCTGTCCAGTACAACTTATTCACTAACAAGTACCCATATGATGACTTGATATCACAATATCATGACCTGTGAGAACCGGTCATCAATCAACGCACATGCTAGTCTTAACGTACCATCATTGCCATTCAACTTCTAAGATGATACTCCGACTAGGGACCATTTAAGAATGAAGCTTCTGGTTAAACATAGGCCCTCACATTCAAGACACGTACTTGAATTCCTATGGAAGCAAACATTCTAAGAGCATTTATTATGTTATATATATCAAATAGAAACTATTGACATAACAATAAGAACTTGCCATAAATGTAAAATGAAAAACACAATACATATCACAATTCATCAAATGAATAAACAACCAACAAACATACAATCCACAAGGCTCCCACTAAAGATGATCATTCAGGTATCTAATACCCATTGATCTAACATGACCATCATGCTTCTTTTGTGCAAGAGGCTTTGTCAGTGGATCCGTTATGTTTTCTTCAGTCGGTACTCTACAAATGTTCACATCTCCTCGATCGACAATCTCTCGAATAAGATGGAACCACCGAAGTATGTGCTTGGAGCGCTGATGAGATCTAGGTTCCTTTGCTTGGGCTATTGCACCATTGTTGTCACGGTAGAGAACTACGAGACCAACAATGCTAGGAACTACACCAAGCTCGCTGATGAATTTCCTAATCCACACAGCCTCCTTCGCCGCATTTGCAGCTGCGATATACTCGGCCTCAGTCATAGAATCGGCAACTGTCTATTGCTTGGAACTCTTCCAGCTTACAGCTCCTCCATTAAGGCAGAATACAAAACCTGATTGGGACTTTGAATCATCCATATCAGTCTAGAAGCTAGCATCCGTGTAACCATTTACAACGAGCTCTTCCTCTCCACCATACACCAAGAACATATCCTTAGTCCTTCTCAAGTACTTTAGGATATTCTTGACAGCAATCCAGTGACCATCGCCAGGATCAGACTGATACCTGCTCGTCATGCTTAAAGCATAAGAGACATCAGGTTGAGTACATAACATTGCATACATGATTGATCCAATTGCCGAAGCATATGGAATCAACTTCATACGGTCCTTATCTTCCAACGATTTAGGGCACTGGTCCTTAGAGAGACTCATACCACGTGACGTGGGTAAGAATCCCTTCTTGGACTCAAGCATGTTGAACCGTTTCAACACCTTCTCAATGTATGTACTCTGGGTCAAACCCAGCAACTTCTTCGATCAATCTCTATAGATCTTAATACCAAGTATATAAGACGCTTCACCCAAGTCCTTCATAGAAAAGCAGTCTCCTAGCCTATTCTTAGCAGCTTGCAGGGTTGGAATGTCATTCCCGACCAGCATTATGTCATCCACATACAATATCAGGAAAACAATAATGCTCCCACTAATCCTCTTGTAAACACAAGGCTCATCCTCATTCTTGATGAAACCAAACTCTTTGATTTTCTTATCAAAACAAAGATTCCAACTTCGAGAAGCTTGTTTCAATCCATAAATGGATCGATTCAACTTGCATATTTTAGTGGCTTCACTTGGAGATACAAAACCCTCGGGTTATGTCATATACACTTCCTCAAGGAGGTTTCCATTAAGGAAAACCATTTTGACATCCATTTGCCAGATCTCGTAGTCATAATACGCAGCAATAGCAAGTAGAATTCTGATGGACTTGACCATGGCCACAGGGGAAAAGGTCTCATCCTAGTCAATACCATGAATTTTCCTGAAACCTTTAGCCACCAGCCGACCTTTGAATGTCTGTACATTCCCATCCATGTTGGTCATCTTCTTGAATACCCACTTGCACCCTATGGATCGTACCCCTTCTGGTGGTTCCACCAAGGTCCAAACTTGGTTTGTATACATGGAGTCCATTTCAGATTTCATGGCCTCAAGCCATTTCTCGGAGTCTGATCCATTCATAGCATCTTGGTAGGTTGCAGGCTCATCGTCATGATCTATAAGAAACACATTACCTATCTGAGACACGAGAAATCCATATCTCTCAGGCTCAAATCTTTGTCTACCAGATCTACGTAAGACTTGTGTTTCTTGAGCAGGCTCTCCAGCTACCACTCCTTGTAGTCCTTGCTCATGTTCCAATTCCGGTTTGTTCATTGTTTGTGTTTCTTGAACTTCTTCAAGCTCTACCATTGCAGTCTTTCTGGATAAGAACTCTTTCTCCAAAAAGACACCAGTTCTTGTGATAAACACTTTGCCCTCAGATGGTAGGTAGAAGTAGTACCATTTGGTCTCCCTAGGATACCCCACTAAATAACATTTATCCAATTTGGGTTACAGCTTGTCAGGCATTTGACGTCGTACGTATGCCTCACAGCCCCAAATCTTAATGAACGACAACATACTAGGACGCTTCCTAGTCCATATCTCATATGGTGTCTTTTGAACCGTTATCATTGGAACTCGATTTAGTGTGAAAGCAGCAGTCTCTAGAGCAAAACCCCAAAAAGAAACGGGTAGATCTGCATGACTCATCAACGATCGCACAATGTCTAACAAGGTACAATTCCTCCTCACAGAAACACCATTATGTTGTGGTGTTCCGGGCGGAGTGAGCTGTGATACAATACCACACTCTTTCAGATGATCACAAAACTCACGACTCAGATATTCGCCACCTCGATCAGATCGGAGTGCTTTTATCCTTTTTCCCAGTTGGTTCTCTACTTCATTCTTAAATACTTTGAACTTTTCAAAGGTTTCAGATTTGTTCTTCATAAGAAACACGTATCTGTATCTACTGAAATCATCAGTAAATATAATGAAGTAGTAGAACCCACCTCTAGCCATAGAACTCATGGGTCTGCATACATCACTATGTATTATTCCCAAGAGATCATCAGCCCTCTCACTACAACTAATGAAAGGAGTTTTCGTCATCTTTCCTAATAAACATGACTCGCATCTCTCAATCGATTCATAATCATATGAGTCCAGTAGTCCATCTCTATGGAGCTTGGATATGTGTTTCTCGTTTATATGGACTAAACGACAATGCCAAAGGTACGTAGGATTGGAGTCATTTGTTTTTTGTCTTTTAGTATTTTCTACATTATAGATTGGATGGTCTAAGTTCAAAACATATAAACCATTAAACAATTGGGCTACACCATAACAAACATCATTCATAAAAATCGAACAACAATTGTTCTTAATTATAAATGAAAAACCTTTCATGTCAAGACATGAAATGGATATAATGTTTCTAGTTATGGCTGGAAGAAAATAACAATTATCTAGTTATATTACAAGCCCAGTGGGCAATGAAAGACAATAGATACCAACGACAACGACAGCAACTCTTGCTCCATTTCTGGCACGCAGGTCTACCTCCCCTTTACCCAGCATTCTTCTCCTTCTCAGTTCCTGCACATTTATACAAATGTGAGAACCACATCTAGTATCCAATACCCAAGATGAAGGAGCAGAAAGGTTTATCTCTATAACGTAAATACCTGAAATGGAAGTCGCACTTCCCTTCTTCTTTTGTAGATCCTCAATATAGAGGGGACAGTTCCGCCTCCAATGCGTTGTCTTATCGCAGTGGTGGCACTTTCCTTCTTTCGCCAGACCTTTCCTTTTCAGTGCAGAAGATTTGGGATCAAGATGAGACTTAGATCCTATCTTAATCTTCTTAGATCCCTTAGCCTTGCCCTTGCATTTATGCACCATCAGTATGGGGCTAGCAGGCTTGACCTTCTTCATATTATTTTTGGCAGTTCTCAACATGCTTAGGAGCTCGGGCAGTGTCTTCTCTATTTTATTCATGTTATAGTTCAAGACGAATTGCTCATAACTGTCCGGCAATGATTGCAGGATCTAATTTGTGGCCAACTCTTTGCCCAGGGGAAAACCCAGTCTTTCAAGGTTCTCTATATACCCAATCATCTTGAGTACGTGAGTCCCTACTGAGTCTCGAGCTCCCATCTTGCATTGAAATAAAGCCTTGGATATGTCAAACCTCTCTTGTCGAGCTTTCCCCTCGAACATTTTCTTGAGGTGCTCGATTATCTCATAACCACACATGCTCTCGTATTGCTTCTAAAGCTCAGAGGACATGGTAGCAAGCATGAGGCATTCCACATCCAAGGTATCATCCTGATACTTCTTGTAAGCATCTTTGTCTGCTCGCAAAGCATTCCCGGTCGACTCTGTAGGGGCTTCCCCTTCCAAGACATAGAGCTTGCGCTCTTGCCTGAGAATAATTCTCAGGTTTCTATACCAGTCAAGGAAGTTCATCCCATTGAGCTTGTCTTTCTCAAGGATGGCTCTCATGGACAAGGTGGAGTGTGATGTGCTTGTCATGGAAATTCTACAAGGAAATTTGCAAAACTTTTAGTACTGTATTTCAAAATACATTTCATTTAATAAGGACTTTTATTAAAAGCTCCCACTATTTTAATCAAATCGACAACCCATAATTTTGATTCGGAGAGTTTATGCGAGCTACTCTCTTAGTGGACAAGATCCGTATTTCACCAACACAACGAGTCTACTTTGGTGTTCCTCTCATAATGCGGTTATTTAGGTAGACAACATTTGTCAATTGCATCACTATGCAACTCTTATATGATTGGTGAATAACTCTTTATTCGCATCCATCAAATGGATCATGCCAACCCTATGCATCTAGGCACTCAACCTTTGAGGTCACCTAGTTAAGTTAGACCCGATGTCGACAATGGGATATCACAATTATCCGCTCGCACCCTTACCAAGATAGATTAATGCACCTTGCTTTGGCAAGCCCACACTTCATCAATCAAGGCAGGAAGAGTGTCATCCATCGGAAGGCATCCGAATACTTAATATTGGATAAGGGGTTTTAGGATTCAATCGATGAACATTTCATCGCGATTAACACGTAATCACAGTGCACATTCACAAAATAGAAATAAAATAACATAAATACATCCCAGTGCACAAAATAAAAACATCAACACTTTGATGAAAGGGCTAAATCTGAACATTTAGAATTCTTCTAAATATCCAGATTTACATGCATTGGACCAATGAATAACAATTCCACTTATGCAGTAGACAATCTCGTCTCTCAATGTCAGATTCAAAATCTAAGACATTTGGTTTCACAAACCATTTTGAGGAACGGTTATTGCAAAGGAAAAACAATTTCTGAAACAATGAAATCGCAACGCAATCACATGCATTCCTGGCGGGGTTCCAATTTAGAACACTTCATCAGAATCCAAACACCCAGGAAGAAATCCAGACATTTAGAACAATTCTAAATTTCTGATTTACACGCATTAGATCGCAAGCCTCCCTCTGATACCACCGTTGGGTTTTCTATACATCATTTGTAGATAATAGCATATCAAATATGCGCAGCGGAAATAACGAAAACAAGAAAAATCCAAAAGAGTTTCGGATCTTGCAATTTCATGAATCAAGAAATAAGAAAAGCAACACATTGCAATACCTGAAGGAGATTGAGTCAATACTCAACTGAGGTGCTCCACAACTAAAATCCGGAGAATAGTAATTGACTCCCAAGCGCCGAAATGGATCGGCGCCCCTACGGGAGTCCACACGAGCGAAAGGAGAACCCTAGCTTCTTGTCGCATAAGAACTAGGTCGGAGTAGAAGAGTCCTCTACGTCTCCCACGAACTGCTAGGTACGACGTCAGGGAGAGGTGGCAGCGGCGTCGGGGTGCGGGGACGGCCGATCAGAACTCTTCCGTCGCACTTCGGAACTCTTCTGTCGCACTCTCTGATTCGCAAAAGAGAGATCGCTTACTAGGGTATAGAATCGTGTTCTATTTATACCCAGTCGAAAGAGAGGCTATCCGCACACCCACGACCTATATTGGAGTAAATACAGAATTCGTCGAGTGAACCTTTCAATGAAGAAATTCGTCGAGTAACAAAATGAATTCATCGAGTAAAACATAATTCGCCGAGTGAACCTTTCACTGAAGAAATTCGTCGAGTATAACTCAATTCGTTGAGTAAACCTTTCACTTCTCGTCGAGTACAACTCAATTCGTCGAGTGAACCTTTCACTTCTCGTCAAGTACAACTCAATTCGTCGAGTGAACCTTCCACTTCTCGTCGAGTACAACTCAATTCGTCGAGTGAATAAGTTTGTCGGATTCGTCGAGCCAATCATGGATTCATCGAATCAACTTTTAATTCGTCGAGTCAACATGGATTCGTTGAGTCAACATGGATTCATACATTCGATGAACTGAGGTAAGAGTCATCGAGACATTCTCGATGACTCATCTTGAAGACTTTCCAACACACTCCATACAATATTCACAATACATGTGGAGCATTCTGTTAACTCGACCCAACTCCAATAAGTCGTAGGATTGGTCCTTCACTCATATCCAATATGAGTAAGGCCAACACAATTCTTCCTCCAACTTCTCCAAACACTCTTGTGTGTGACCTCATAGGATCATATCGCGTTGGCAGTGAGACTAGATGCTTGATTACTTCCAGATCACCTTGGAAACACCAACACTTTGTTGGAATGGACTTGGAAGAGCTTGCTTCTTTATTCTTGACTGAGGGGCTGAAGTACCAAAAACAAATGGTCCTGAATTGGTCATTTCAATTTCTTCATGAGGAGCCTTCATAGCACTCATCCCCATGCCCTTTCTTCTACTATGGGAAGGAGTGTTTTCCTTCCTATAGGAACTCCCATTTTTCCAGTGACCATACATGTTGTCATGGTCATACCTGTTAGAGGGAAGTAATACCTTTTGAAAGGTGGTTTGACGCTTAGCCTCAGCCTTGCTCTTTTCTCCACTCTCTTCGCCCATTTCCATTTTATTGAACCCTAGTCCTCTCCTATTGGTTTGAGAAGAAAAGGTTCAATAATTGGAAGCACTGATTTGGGCTTGGAGAATTGAGCCACTAGGCTCTTTTCTTTGAGAAGCTTCTCCTCAAGGTCCTTGATGACCTTGTTCTTTTGGGAAATGGTGCTCAATTGGACAATTGTTATCCCCTTGAGTTGGCTTATTTCTCTACCCATCTGAGCCGCCAGGGTAGGTGACTCAATGCAATCTTGCTTAGCCATCTTAAGGGAAGTAATTTCCTGACCTTGCCTCTTGGCCAGCTTCTTGCTCATTTTCAGAGCATCCAACAAGGCATCATACTTATCAATAAATTGATTGACAACCACTTAAGATTCGAAATCATTTTCATCAATTGATGAGCATAATTCAGAGTCTGGCACTGACTCATACTTAGAAGAGGGGGAGAGTAGGTACCTTGTCAGTAATGTCCTGACAATCTTCATCATCATCCTTTATGGCCATTAAGCCATGATGTTCTCTTGCATCTTCATCCTCCTCTATATCACTATCTGAATGTGATAGAGGGGCCCTGATGCCCACCATTGCAGCAGGAAAGGCCTCATCTTCCTCAGCTGCAAACAGCCCACTATAAGCTTCTTCTTCTTCTTCATCTGAATCTGAGAATGATGACTCAGATTCACTCCAGCTCTTGCCCTTCTTGGCTAGGAAGGACATCTCTCCCTTCCTTCCCTTCTGGTGATAAGATTTCTTATTACCCTTCTCCTTTCTCTTGACTGGATAGCAAGCAATGACATGTGTAGGCTTACTGCAGCAATAACAAATCACATTAGTTGAAACATGTTTAACATGTTTAGAATCATACTTTTCCCTTTGGGGTGTTACTTGTCTGATCTGTTGAGATCCTTCCTGGGATGTGAGTAGGAGGAAGGCTTGTTCTTCCACTGCTTCCTCCTCATCATCTTCTTGAACTTCCTTGAAAAGGCAGCAAACTCCTCATCAGAAAAGCTGCTCTCACATGAGCTGGGCTCAGAATTTTCTGAGCCAGCAGCCTTCCTTGGAGGTGAAGGCATCCTTGCCTTGCTCTTATTGGAGCCCTCATCCTTGAGGGCCACTGTCCTTTCCCTTGCATGAGGCTTGGAGGAAGTGTCCTCCTCCTTCCTGGCGGATAGCTGCATCTCATAAGAGAGCAGTTTTCCAAACAAAGTATGGGGAGGAATCTCACCCAGCTTTGCCATATCCCAGATGGCACAGATCTTGGTATCTCAGTCTCTAGTTAGAGATCTTAGGAATTTGTCATTTAGCTCATAATGAGTGAAGGTCCTTTCATAGGTCCTCAACTCATTTACTATCCTAAAGAATCTCTCATAGAAATCAGCTATGCATTCTAGGCTTTACTGCCTGAAGGCTTCATATTCCTGATTGAGGAGGGATTTCCTATCATCCCTCACCTCTTCAGTCCCTTCCATGTACACAATTAATGTATCCCACATATCCTTGGCAGTCTCATAGTGTACCAAGTTTTGGAATGTAGACTCATCAATTGCATTGACTATAATGTTTTGAGCTCCTTTGTCCATTGTTGCCAATGCAATCTCATCCCTTGTCATTTCAGTGTATGACTTACCTACCTGCCTAGTAGGATCAATAGTGGAGGGCTTTGTGATAAGAAAGGGACCCTCCTGGATAGTGATAAAAATCCTAGGGTTTGATGCTTCCATGAAAAGCCTAACCCTTCGCTTCCAAATGCCAAATGTTTCCTTTTTGCATATTGGCAGCTTCATAGACCCCGTCTCCTTCTGAACTCCATTGGTAGCCATTGGATTCAGAATTGACTACACCTATGTAGGATCTGGTCAGACTGTTAAGTACTTTTTGACCAATCTCCCTCCGATACCACTTGATAGTTTATAGGTATGTAGTCTAATTCACCTAAAGGGGGGTAAATATGTATCTTTTAGTTTTACTTAATTAATGCTAGCAGATAAGAAGTGGTAAGTAAAAGTTCAAGCACACACAGAAAACACATAAGTGTTTATAGTGGTTCACCAAGACAGTGTTTCTATGGGTTGTCCACTTTCCCTCTACACCTTTCTAACAGTGTGTTAGACAAGGCAAACTCCTCTAATCTTAGCTCCTATAGCTTACAACACAGATCCCTCAAGATCTCTCAGACTTGCTCCAAGCCCTACCTCAGGCTGACTAGTCATACCCACTCAGAGTGCTCCTACTCCTACAGATCATAGATCACCTTGATCTCCTACCTCGGGCCTAACATGAAGCCCTACTTCTGAGGAAAAATGCCTTACAGCTCAGGCTCAACACCCCTACCAAACTCAGGATAAGCATACAGCTCAGGTTTACCAACCCTACAACTCGGGCAATATGCCTTACAAAGTTAGAACTTCACAGTTCCTACAGTGAGTAAATGTTAAGCTTACAATAGTTAACAGTAGTGGTATGATGTCTTCTATTGTTCCTTAGCAGTTGGTGCTTCTTTGAAGCTTGGTTGAATGTACACTTCAGTCCTTGCTTTTTGTGATCCCTCTCTTCAGTAGAGGAGTAAAGATCTTCTTGCTCTTCTGGATAGAAGAGTTATCTTCCCTCCTTGTTTCTTCTAGCTGGTTCAGATAGCAGCAGGAGAGAAAAACTTGAAAGCCAACAATGGAACAGTGATCTTGGCTCTCTACTTTTCAGCACTTCAACATGTGCATTTGAAAGTGCCCTAAGTTGTTCTTTTATACTTCATTTGTCTTCAACGGCTCATGGAAAGGGCCCTGACACTTTTGAAGAGGATGGAAAACTTTATCCTTCCTTTATAGCTGTTTGCGCCAAAGGAAAGTCCCACCAGTGTCATCGGCCTGATTTGAATCTGTCTCAGCAGTTGGGCTGAGACAGTCTTTCATCTCAGTGGTTTAGCTGTCTTAGTCTCAGCAAATCCGCTGAGACAGATAGTCCTCTCAGCAGATTTTGTCTATCTGCAGCTCAGCAGAGGCAGACCTCTTCTCAGTGGCTCCTGGCCCCATCTTAAGGGTTCAGCTGAGACCATGAGCTCATCTCAGCAGTTTTGTCAGCAAACCACTGAACTTGTTCCAATTCTTGGAATATCTAAACCTTGCATATTCCTAATGCAGAATAAGGTTTATCAAATACAATATATACTTAGCATTGTGAGTGATGCCTCTTCAAATCAAGGGAATATTGAGGGCAATATTCCCAATAGGTCTCAAGTGATAATGGTGTTTGTGGTTCTTTGACCTGAAGTCACAGCATTCATCAGGTGGGGAAGAGCGTACTTTGATGACATCTAAAGTCTTCCTTGAGAAAGGTTGATGATAAGGGTGGTTATTGGGTATGTTAAGAATCATTTGGGTGTTTGTGTGTGGACAGAGATGGAATTTGTCCTCCTATATGACAGGAGTTACATCCATGGGCCCCTTGATGGAATGAGACTGAGAAATGCATGGCCATGCTGGGTTAAGCCAATATATATGTGATATTGAGCTTACCACTCTCTAAAGGTCTATTCTAGATCAAGAAAGCAAGGGATGAACATTCATGAGGGTGACACAGTCCATGCCTCTAGTTCAATCCGGATGTAAGGGACAAAGGGACATGTCAACGCAGATACATTGGTCACGAACAGACTTGTTTGAGTTATGAACTCTTATTTCTTGTGTAGCAATGATGCATTGCCAGATGCCGCTCATTGCTTGTGAGACTTTTGTTGATACCTTCTAGATCAAGTGGGAGACCATTGGAGTTTCTGCAGTGATCCGGAAGAAATCAAGCAGTTAGTCTCACTGCCAACGTGATATGAGTCTATAGGGTCGCACATAAGGGCGTTTGGAGAAATTGGATAAAAGATTGTGTTGGTCTTGCTCATATTGGATATGAGTGAAGGAACAATCCTAAGACTAATTGGAGTATTGGTGGTTCGAATAATTGCTCCTAGATATAGTGTATATTGTATGAAGCATGTCGTCGGGATCACAAGGAGATATTGCGAATATCGACTTTTGATCAGTGTCATAAAGATATCTCAACGATTTCGTCGAGAGTCGAAGTGATGACTCGACGATTCGTCGATTGATATCATGATGACTCGACGATTCGTCGTAATGTCTCGACGAATCCGTCGAAAAGGTTTCGACAAATTTGTAATGATGTTTCGAGTGATTAAGGTATCTCGACATTCAGAATTCATCGAGTGGGACTCGATGAATCATCATGATGTCTCGACGAACCTGTATTCGTCGAGTGGGACTCGACAATTCATCGTGATGTCTCGACAAATCCGTTGAAAAAGGTTTCGATGATTTCGTCGTAACGTTTAGAGATTTATCGTGATGTCTCGACGAACCCGTGGAAAGTGTTTCGATGAATTGGTCGTAATGACTCGATAAATCAATTCACGCCGAATTTCCTTTTAACTCCTATTTTGGGTCTGCGGATAGCGGGACTTTATCTGATTTATATCTACGTGTATAAATAGGCAAGATTTAGGTTTCCAGTAAGGGAAAGATCGGATCTTCTCTGTCGGCCAAAACTGCGAAAGGGTTCACGATCTTGAAAGAGACGGAAGAGTTCCGCTCCTCTTCGTTCCCGCCGCTCAGCCGACTGTCGCCACTGCCTCCTCTCCCGTGTACGGATCTGGTAATTTGTAGGGGGCGCAGAGGACCTTCTCATTCTCCGACCTAGGTCTTGTGTGATAAGGTGCTAGGGTTCTTCGGCGCTCGTGTGGACTTATATAGAGGTGTGGACTTATTTCTACACTAGATATTGACAAAGCCGAAGGAAGCGCAATGAAAGAACTCGGAATTGGATTCTGATTTCAAGAAGATTTTTCTTGGAGCATCCGATTGAGTATTGACTCAACTCCGCAAAGGTAATTTTATTATTGCTAAAAATTCTTGATCCATGGTTCTAGCAAGATCCATTCATTCTTTTGGGTTGTTATCATATATTCCGCTGCGCACATTCTGATGTGTATACCCTTGAGGAAAACCCAACAAGATCATCCTTCCTCCAGACTCGAGTAATACGATGCTAACGACTGTCTACAAACATCCCTACGCTACCATCGGATTCATGCCGAATTCACCAATTTTTGAGTAGAATAAACAATATTTATGCTAATAGAAAAAGTATAAACTAAGAGCATAAAGAAAATTTAATTCTGCTTGAATTTCATTACGAGACGCAAGCACTTGACTAGCAGCACTACAGGAGTCAACATTTTACTTCGTATTACTATCCTAAGCCATCAAAGAGATTTTCCCAAATCACTCAAAAAGAAACAAATTCGACTCGCGACGCGCCAACGGCTAAGCACGCGCTCATGTGGGTAATGTGATGTGCGGTGAATATAAACAACAATAAATAAATGAATAAAAATATACTTCTAGCATGCAATGAAATTGGGTGCATGCAGTGGGTAACAAATACTGCAGCTCTCCCCCAGACTTAATCTAAACATTCCAATACAAGATATAACAATAAAGACTAAAATAAAAGCTAGGGGAAGATAGTGCCCAATACTCAGAAGTGAGCATATCAGAAGATTGGCGTGCAAACCAAGACAAAGCCGCAACATCCGCCATCCAGAAAAAGAACCCGTAGGGGTGAGCTCTGCCAAAACAAAAGAAAATAGACAAACTAAAATGAAATACAACCAAACTAAACTAAGTAAAATAAAAATACGGGAAATGTAAGATAACTACTGGGGTCATTGTCCTCCCAGCACGACTTATTTGCAAATCAGCACTATTAACTTATTGGTCTATGAAAGGTGAAATGAACAGGTAACTGTTCCATTATCCATTTTGGTAGCGGGTACCGATACAGTGATAGAGCAGTTACCATCATACCTGTATAAAGATACTTGCACTAAGCATCAGGCAGGGGTAGATAATAAGGTGAATAATTCTCTACGTCCTTCTCCAAGTGCAGGTGATCCATTCCATTATAGGTCTGCTTAATAGGCCCAACCACTTCCTGAACCAGATCCAATGTGGAATCCTGCAAAGAGGAAGACAAGATAACAGAATCAAGGAATAAATTAGAAGAACAACCTAAAATAATTTCATCTATAGGGGTGATCCCGATATCACTCCCACTAGGTTGTGGTAAGAGTAGATCATCAATATCACCAAGGACATCGCAAGGGTTGGCAAGAACTGTAGTGCCCTCCTTCACAACTTGGACTTCCTCATACTATGCTGAAAAACTAACCTCTGCACCGTGGAGAATGTCCTCCTCAATAGGAGTGGGCAAAACACTACAAGTGTCAGCGTCATCCTGCAAGATAACCTCGGCAACATGTCAAGAACAGCTGTAGTATAATGCACAGAAGGCGGAGAAGTAGTGTTCAGAAAAAATCGAGCGCTGACTTCTCACAAAGATTCGGATCCATACCTGATGATTTATGAACAGGGGAGACAGGTGCAACCATATCGGGGCATAGATCACCCAAAACTCTGATGTGCATATCCACATCATTCCATTCAAAACATGAAGGTGATATGGATACGAAACCAGAGGTAGGAGGTGTGTTGCTAGAGATAGGTGTTGGGACAATCTGGACATCCGGCACGTCATCCTCGTCCAATTGGAGAAGATAATCAGCACAATCCTTCAAAGCATGATCTGTGCTCTGACAAAACAAGCACTATTTTGCATTCTTCTTCAGTTCAAATGGGGCCGGAGATGAATTAAAAAATGGCACGTGTTGTGCAGAAGAGTAGCCATTGGACTTAGGCATTGTGTATGAGGTACCATACGATGTCGGTGCCCGATACATTAAGCATTAGGGACTAGAGCTACTATCTCCCGATGGGCATCTATCACTAGCATGGGAAGTATCTCCACACCAACAACAACGGATATTAAATGCCGCCCACACTGCATGAAGATAGCCAAATTCAACAGAAAAAAAAAACTACTGTGCACGATACTACACTCAACAAAATACAAAGGCAACCTAATTTTAAGCAAGTAAAAAAAAAGAATAATAGGAAATAAACAAAAACAAATCTATACACAAATGAAAGAACTTCTCTCTCAGGTTCTCCCTCTCCAGAAACTCACACGACTATGTTCCCCGACAACGGTGCCAAAAACTTGATGTGTGATGCGGCAAGTGCACCGGTCGCACAAGTAATATAAAATAGGAGTGATCCTCAAGTATCGATCTCAAAGGAACACAGTAAGGTGGAGTAAATTTTCGAGGAAAGACTTGAGATTGAAGTCCTTGTGGTCGGATGGGTTGCGGGAGGTTTGAATTGGTTTGTGGAAAACAGAATAATATAACCTAAATTAACAATGCGGGTCGCCGGCACCGCTTTGCAATGTGGGGTATTATGCAGGTCGCTATGCACTGCTTCGCTTAGTGGATGGACAAGTAGGCACGCGTAATGGTTTAGTGGTCAAGCGGAATGGAAGAGAATGCTTGCGAAATGGAAGAGTAGGCTCACGTAGTAGAAGAGTAGGCTTGCGTAGTGGAAGAGAAGGCTTGTGGAATGGAGTGGAGGGTGATTGCGGAGTCGGCGCACTTCAAGCACAATCTATACATATAAATATTTTCTCAACCATGAAAATAGAACTATAAAGCAAGAGTCTAGAATGGCATACATCATCAAATAATGAAGATTCATTCAACATCATCAAATCAAGAGAAGAAAAAGGCAAGAGATACAACCGAATCTGGAGGCTTGTTGTAGATTCACGGTAGGAATCGTCGGTTCGGCAATCTGCGTCCTAGATCGGTCCCAACTATCATCCGGGGTAGATGAGGGTTGTCACTTCCTCCCAATGGACCCGTCTTCTCCAGTAAACTACAATCCGGCCACGTCCGATGTGAAGAACTCCTTATTTGGCGATGAAGATGAGTGTAGAATCCTCCCCTTGAAGTTCTTGGATGATGTGAAGCGGCCTAGGGCAACTCCCTCATGGAAGGTGGAAGAAAATGGAGTAGGAGATCCTCCTGCGGCGAGAATGGCGGAAAAAAGAAGAACTCCCGAACTAGGGCAGATCCTGCGGCTTAAATAGAAAAAGGCATACAGACACTACTAGAAATTTGATTTTTAGCTACACATTTTTTTGCCAGGGTTCTAAAATCGTGGCTACTACATTGGTATTAGCCACGGTTCAAAAACCGTGGCTAATACGATCATGCGTTTGGATCATGCGTGCACAAATATATTAAATGCAAGCAGCGCCGCAAGATCAGACATTGCCCATGCCCGTGTGTTTTGCATACGCATGGTCCATAGGGACCGTGCATGAAGGAAATCGCACGAGGGCCTGGCAGAAAAGTGAAATTTGGGGTATGAACGCACATGGGCGGGTTTGTCTGTGCATGAAGGAAATCGCACAACTGTGCATTTTCAGAGTGATAGCAGCGACTCATGCTATTTATACCTCGTATGATCAGTCAGGACCGTGCGAGAACAAATCACACGGGCATTAGGCAGAAACTACATTTGGGCTATGTAGGCATCACATGGTCGCAACGATCGTGCGTGAAGAAAATGCACGACTATGAGATGTTTACAGGAAAGAATTGGGCAATAAGTGTGATCTGCCCACCTGCACAGCAAACCACCAAACTGGGGCACAGGCCTCCAGCACATAGAAACAACTTAAATGCGGCAAAATAAAGATATGGGGAGCACAATGTGCTTACCCCCAGTAGAATATGTGCAATATCACACCATAATGGGTCGAAATGTGCACTTCGTGTGAGAAGAGTGAACCAGTGAAATACAAGCAATAATGAACTAAAAGTGAAGTGCAAGTGAGTGAAATATAGCCTAGATGAGTCCGAAAAATACTATAAATATCATACTCATCACTACTCACCCCTATTTATAGCGACGGGGGCCTTCCCAAATGGGCAGACTCTAAAATTACGGCTGCCCAGGATACAGGAGAACCGGGCAGGGGTGAAAAGATACATAGAGAGAAAAGAACTCTGACCACGCGGTACGGCAGTCAGACTAGTACTTGATCCTAGCTTTTCCTTGAGGAGCTGCTGGAGAGAGTGGAGTGGTCTAGGCGGTCTCTAAACTTGTGATCGGGCAGACCGCTCTTGAGAAAAGTTGAGAGCTAGCCGCGGGATTTCATGTAAAAACACACACACACACAGAGACATATATATATACACACGAGTTGAATGGCACGGGCTTCGGTCCTACGTGAGGGCAATCGGCGGGCTTCGCCCCCCCCCCCCCCCCCCCCCCGGCGGGCTTTGCACACCCCGCAGCCGCCCCTTTTAATTTACTAAGTATATATATAAACTAATTATATATTTATTTTATGATTTAAAAATTGAATGAAATTATATATATTCATTTTATTTTAAATATAAGATATATATATTTTAAATCTAATGTATATATATTTATTTATTTAATTATATAAATATAAAAAAATTTATGCAAATTCCCGTGCCCCCCCCCCCCCTTCCGTCCCCTCCTTCCCGCCCCCTTTTGGGCTGCCGCCGGCTGGCCGGCGTGAGGCCACCGACAGATCTCTAACTAATATTTTAGTGTCGTCGTTCGTCGAACGCAGGAGTGCCGCCGTTCGTCGAACACAGGAGTGTCATCGTTCGTCGAACGCAGGAGTGATTCGTCGTTCGTAGAACGTAGGAGTGTCATCGTTCGTCGAACGCAGGAGTGCCGCCCTTCATCGAACGCAGGAGTGCCACCGTTCGTCAAACGCAGGAGTGCCGCCGTTCGTCGAACGAAGCATCGTTCGTCGAACGCATGAGTGATTCGTCGTTCGTCGAACACAGGAGTGTCGTCGTTCGTCGAACGCAGGTGTGCCGCCGGCGTGAGGCCACTGGCGTGAGGCCACCGGTAGATCTGGGCCTCACGGGTACGGCCACCACCGGCGGTGGCCCTGCCGGAGCCCCGCCGGAGTACCACCAGCAGGTTCGCCGGAGACCGGCGAACCTACCGGTGGCCTCACGCCGGCCAGCCGGCGGCAACACAAATGGGGGCGGGAAGGAGGGCACGGAGGGGGCACGGGAAAAGGTTGGGAGGGAGTGAGAGCTTTTTTCTGATTTGGCTATTCGCAGGCCTTTTTCCTGATTTGATTTAAGATCAAACGGCTGTGATCTTTTGTTGTCTCAATTTCTTTGCCATAGTCTACCTATTTTCCTTGCCATGAATCCAAAAGTGATATTTCTTTATAATATAGTATATATATACGAGTGACAGGCACGGGCCTCCGGCCCTATGCACGATGACATTCGTTGTGGGGGCAACATTCGTCGTGGGGCGACATTCATCGTGGGAGGGACATTCGTCGTGGGGGTGACATTCGTCTTGGGGGAGACATTCATCTTGGGGGAGACGTTCGTCGAGGGGGGACATTCGTTGAGCGGGGAGACATTCGTTGTGGCGGTCGACATTCGTCGTGGGTGCGACATTTGTCATGCGGGCGACATTCGTTCTGGGGGGCGACATTCATCGTGGGGGCGACATTCGTTCTGGGGGGCGACATTCATCGTGGGGGGCGACAATCATCGTGGGGGGCGACATTTGTCGTGGGGCGCGACATTCCTCATGGAGGGGGACATTCGTCGAGGGGGGCGACATTCATCGTGGCGGCAACATTCATCGTGGGTGCGATATTCGTCGTGGGAGCGACATTCATCGTGCGGGCATTTGTTTTGGGGATGGGAATTTGTCATGAGTGTTCACATTCATCGTGGGGTGAAGAAAATCATATACTTATGATTGAAACAACCTTTCATCAAAAACTAACTAACTCAACCTAAAAAAATAATATCTACCCAAAACATTTGGAAAATGAAATCTAGCTGATAGTGCGTAGGATGTTTTGTATGTAACTAATATCTCAAACAAACATATAGTCCTGAAATGAAAATGTGTAAAAGCATGTATATGCATCTGTAAAAGCATGTATATGTATATGCATCCACAAAATGCTCAAGGTCTAAACTAACCAGCAAGTAAATTCATCTAGTAAGTGAGAGTAGGGTAAGAATAATACATCTTAAAGCAGGTGAACTTTGGCTAAACGTCTCTTATCATTGGCTGTGAAATCTACCCTTTATTTTTTTAACAGTAAATATAAGTGAAACAGAATAATTTCCTGCAAGCCGCACTGTTTCAAACACGATATGGCTAATCGAAATAGGGTTAAGAAAAATACTTCCAGAATAAACTGCACAGGTAAGTGCAAAACTAAAATTCATAATTTTTTCCGTTTAATCTGTACTAAGCTAAGAAAAATACTTCCAGAATAAATTTAAGTTCACAGCATCATTATTCCAAATCCATATGCTACCACCAAAATTAGAATACCATAACAGTTTTATTTTCTTGTGTAATGAATGTAAATAGAAAGTTTTAAGAGCTATGAATGTAAATTTGAACACATAAAGTCATTGTTTAATGGTTGGGTCAGTGAGAACCAACTGCATGTTATGACAGTGATAGTTTTGATATATTGGAAGATAGGTTTTGTGACATATTTGAAAATAATGGGATTTGATAATGTTAAACATCTAAAGAAAGTTGATTTCAGTGTGTATGTCAATTCACCCAAAAAAAGTAATCTTAAATTCCAACATGCCTGATTTTTTAACCCCAGCAATCAAGGAAATGAATAGATATAAAGCATGAGATGGTTCAATTACACTGGCTTTGGTTGCTGCAGTTTGTGCTTCACTTGGTCTTTGATTGTGATTGTGGCACTCAGCCAATCTATGATAGGATACACTCAAACTGCGAGCTCAAGGAACCTTGCACCATATGTAGTCATGTGCTTCACTTGGTCTGTATCAGTTCCTGCATATTTTCAGCAGGATTCTGTAAAGGAGTGAGTTTATGCAGACATGCCTAATTATATACAGATAAACCCATTTAGAGCTGTGTGATTGCAATCCAGTTCATTCAAAAAATTTAAAATATTCATTCATACAACAAACCCATTTCAGATAAGTCAAAGTAAACTATTACATTATAGGCATTTCCTTATATCACTTGAATGCAGAAAAACTATATATCACATTATATACACATTTATGAATGTGAATGCAATTTCAATTCTATCAAGTTTGGTACCCTCATTAGAACCTGGAAAGCTATTGTTCACTGTATTTCTAATGCAAAACAATTGGCTGAAGAATGCCGACCAAACAATTGCCTGCAAAAAATGCTGGGAGGTTTTTGGCAAACATGCATTAACCTCGCTACTCAGACTCTCATTAGAACCTGGAAAGCTATTGTTCACTGTATTTCTAATGCAAAACAATTGGCTGAAGAATGTCGGCCAAACAATTGCCTGCAAAAAATGCTGAGAGGTTTCTGGCAAAAATGCATTAACCTCGCTACTCAGACCCATTCATAGCCAAACTAATTGGAGAAGAGGCCTTTAACTAATTATTAATAAGGCAACAACACTGAATAAATTATTGTACTCTATAGGGCTTCAAAATGCCACACTACCAAACACCGCAGCGTGAACATGGTTCGAACAGCTGCTTAGAATTTATTAAAGGCCACCTCACATTCTGTTATGCCAAAGTTGCAGTTCAATAAAAGAGCATAGGTATCTGAAAATGCAGAGAAGTGGAATGCAGTTCAATAAAAAAGCATAGGTATCATTTCAGTTCAGAATAGATACCAATGAATCAAAGATCGAAAAGGCTTGACAGAACAAAGAGCATAGGTATCTGAAAATGCAGAGAAGTAGAATGCAGTTCAATAAAAGAGCATAGGTATCATTTCAGTTCGTAATAGATACCCATGAATAAAAGATCGAAAAGGCTTGACAGAACAAAGTAGAAGTTAATTTCCAGCATCAATAGAACATAGCAAAGCAAGTGGATGTAAACCACATTTATTAAAATTAACATAGAGAGGCGGAAGAGTAGAGGTAGGTGGATAAGATACTTACCCATTCTCTGAAGCTTTGGCTGAAAAAGGCAGATGAAGGCAATGGTTTTCTGTTCTGATCTGGCAAAGAGCAAGGCAAAGAAAATGGAGCCTATGAAATATGATACTTATTCCTTAAGATAGAGAGGAGGAATAGAAGGGGTATATGAGTATGAAACCTATGAAATGTCTGAATCTTTGGGCGAGAAAGGCAGAGGCGGCATCTGTTCCAGGAGGAGAAGGGACCGGCGACAGCTATTCCAGGCGGAAATCTTCAAATGCGAGGGCATCCACCAATCTTCATTGGAAGAGATGGCGAATTCCCACGTCGAATGGGTTCAGCGCATGAGAATGGGAGGGCAGAGATCAGTAAGATGGCGTGGGAATCTTTGGCGAGAGGGAGAGCGGGTCGCAGCGGCGTGGGGAGGATATCGTGGAGAGGAATTTGTGGGGAGACGCTGAGCGCGGTTAGGGCTATTTCAGAGGCGCGATTTATATTAGGCGGGACCATTTGAACGTGTAGATGGGCGGCGGTGATATGGTTTTGTCTCATTTTCCTTGCCATATTGGTGTTATTTACCTTGCCATGGCCATACAATGATATATCTTTTTAATATAGTATAGATATATATATACCTTTTGCGATTCCTGTTGAATTCTATACTCTGGTGTGCGCGCAGGGCGGGCAATTTCCAAACGGACTCCTATAAAGAAGATCGCCAAGATTTTGTGATCCACTGCCAATTCCAACAGCTCGTACTCGGATCGTGACGATCGTCGAAATTCTTCGTATCAACAGATAAGATACTCGGCATATCAATATTGATTAGATCTGAAATCTGTTATGAAATTGCCCATTCAATGAGCATTCTTAATATTATGTCTTGAAGAGGCTCGAACCTCCACGCTCTTTATCACGAGATTTTGAGTCTCGCGTGTCTACCATTTCACCATCAAGGCATCTTGAAAGTGAATCGTATTCCATGAATATGATATCTATCTAGTGCGATATATGGAATATATGACAAGGGTAGAGTGTTGGAGTATTACTGAAAGTGCACAGTGAACCTCACTAGAATTCTCTAGAGGGGGGTGAATAGAGATTTAAAATATTTTGTGCAATTATATATATATGTGTGTAGTGATCACAGATTAAGGCTTCCCACACACCAACAAGAATTAAGCAAGTAAAGAAAGTAAATGCAAGAAAAGAAATCACAGCACAACACAAGGAAATATAGTGGTTCCCCAAACTTTGGGTAGTCCACTCTTCTACCCCCTTTGGTAGGAATTCACTATCTTGCACTGAGTCTTTTGATAAGGAGACTCTTAGAACCACCCTGAGTCTTTTGATAAGGAGACTCTTAGAACCAACTGAGTCTTTTGAAAAGGAGACTCTTAGAACCAGTACAACTGAATTTTTTGAAGAGAGATTCTAAAAACTCTTTTACAGTATTTGAGAGTGAAATGAATGTAAAGAAGAAAGAGAGATAATATAAAGACAAGAAGGAATCTTCTTCCTAGCAAGAAGATTGGAAGCACAAGAAGTAGTGAATGAAATCTCTTCTATAGTAAGAAAGAGATTTGTGGCTTTTCTCTCTTTTAGTGAGAGCTATCAGAGTTTGCAGCAGAGTGGCTTCAGAAGCAGGAGAAGATGGAAGCTTGATGATTGCTGCAGGACTATTTCTCAATTTTCTCTCTTTTTCACTTGGGAGCTTTTCCTCTTTTTCAATATGTATATGGTGGATCACTTCTTGTTGTTGTCTGTCGATCTTCTCCTTATTTATAGCTCTGTGTATTAAGATAACACTATAGGAGAGAAATCAATTAGTAGACAGAGTATTAGAAAGAGAGAAATATTTCCATAACAATTATATCTATAGAAGGAAAGAATTCATTCTGATTTCAAATAATGTCCATAATGGATTTAATCAAATTAGCCAAGAATCTATTAGAGGAAAAGAATGATTCAGAACGGCTATAAAGAATAAATTGATTCCATATAAATCAGATCTATAAAAGAAGGAAAGAGATCTGACGATTTTTGAATTAAACATAGAAATCGACGTGCGTCGATTACTATTCGACGTAAGCGTCGAATTCGTCCTGGCAGGACGTCGAGAGGAGAATAAGGAAGGTGCGTCGACTTCTCAAGATGAGTCGACTAGAAGTCAGAGCTACGTCGATATAGGATACGTCGAATTCTTCTTAAAGTTACTTCGACTCATTCTGAATGGAACGTCGACACCACTTCGACGTTGCGTCGAATACTATTCGACGCATATTTATTTAACCTTGATTTTTCTTTCTTAGAATTCATATTCAACTCATTTTCAGGGGTTAAGATAAATCATTTTCCCAACAATTACTATCGATCGATCATGTCATAAAGGCCTGAGTCAGACATCAAATCGCAATTGTTGGAGGCGAGGGATTTGTTGAGGCTTCTAGTGAGGAGTAGAGCCATGGCATGGGATTTGGGAGAAGTTTTTGTCGAGGCTTCGGGTGTGGGGGAAGAGAGGGATATGGAAGCATGGGCGAGGAGTCGGGGGCACGTGAGGGATTTTGAAAGTAATGTCCTGGGATTTGTATATTTTATGATTGTTGTTAGAATTGAATGGTGAGATTTGAGATTTGATGAGATCCAAAGGATGATATTGAGATTTTGGTGTGCTTTCAAGATATCTTTGCTCGTGATTGATGCGTCAATGCGGGTTGCGTACGCATTCAAGTGGGCTTCAACCGCAGGACAACGGGTTATGCCAACAAGCATATTCGGCAGGGCGGCGACATTATGTCGGGCGGCGACATTATGTCGGGCGGCGACATTTAGCGGGGCAGCAACATTTGGCGGGGCGGCAACATTCGGCGAGAGGGTGTAAATATGCAAACAAATAATTTTATAATTTCTTTGCTAAACAGATTATCTCCTGCGGTAAAAATTTGTGAAAAATCCAAGCCATATGCACTAAAAATAACTCTATGAAACAAAGAGAAAAGACATGGAGTAGAGAAAAGGTTGGGAAAACATCCTCTGGATTTATCTTATAAATTATGTAAAAATGATTTCATCATCTAAGATTCATTACCCATGTTGCATAGAGAGGGTAATATGGCCTTTAGAAGTCTTAGGATGTCTCACTCACATTAGAGTGTCAAAGACTAGTCAAAAGGAGTGCAAAATTCAGTTGAGTTAATTTTGCATCGAATGGAAGTCGACGCAGCTTCGACTTCAAGTCGAAGAAACTTCGAATAGAAGTAAAAATAACTCAGACTGGCAGTCGATGTATCAATTGAAGTCGATGCAATGTTGAAAGGTATTCGATGCAGGAGGAAGAGTTAGTCAAAGCAACATTTGAAATCAACGCAACTTCGAAATGTATTCAACACAGAAGGCAGAGCCCAAAGTCTTGGTCTTCATCTCGACGGATACGTCGATAAGGAATCGACGCAAAGTCGATATCAAAGTTTAACTCAAAGCTGAGGAAGATTTCGAAGCAGCTTCTATTAGAACTCAAATGTGCGTCGATAAGATGGCAAAGCTATTCGACGCAACGTCGAATACAGACACAGAATTAGAATACTTCCAAGATTCTATTCTGAAGCTTATTCAGAAGTTATAAACGGAAGTTATTTGAATTCTAACGAGTCGTCCATAGCCAAGAATGGAAAGAAGCACTCCAGAGATATAATTAAGATATATTTGGAAATTATTCAACAAGGTTTTGGATGGGCTGTCACTAGAAATGGAAAGAGCACAATACTACCTTTTGGACATTCATATTAGAGAAATATCAGAAGAGGAAAGTAATTTATCATTATTCGACAAAAGAATAAGCATACTGAAGAACATAGACAACAAAAAACAGACAGACATTAATTCAGCCTTCTTATTTCTCAGCTCTCAATTTCTATAGAAAAGATCAAAACAGATCTATGTACTGGACAACACAACAACTCTTCTTCTTCCTCTCACAGCAAGAAGCATACATATATACAGAGATCATCTTCATGATCTGGAATTTCACAATCTTTGCATCTCTCTCTCTCTCTCAAGCAAGGATTCATCTACTGAACAGAGATCCATACAAACACTAAGTGCTTGAATCCTCAGTGACTACTGCAAGAGGATTCAATCAAAATAATCATCTTTTCTTATTTACTCTTTCTTTCACTTTTGTTAACTAAGTAAAGAGTCATTAGAATCCCTTTTCAAAGGATTTAGTGGTTCAAGATCTCCTTAACAAAAGATCTAGTTTGGTTCTAAGAGTCTCCTTATTAAAAGACTCAGTCTTTGGTTCTAAGAGTCTCCTAATCAAAAGACCTAGTGGTTCTAAGAGTCTCCTTATCAAAAGTCTCAGGCACTGTGATAGTGTATTCCTACCAAGGGGGTAGAAGAGTGGATGTACCCAGGTTTTAGGGAATCGCTATAGATCTTGTCTCATCTGTGTTGTGATTTTCTATGCAGTCCCTTTATTTAATTATTTATTTTGTGATTTTTTTTATTCTGGATTGGAATTCTGAATGCATAGTTGTTAGAAGTATTTTATTGTTCTGTGCATAATCTATAGAAAAGTTTTAAAAATTTATTCACCCCTCCCCCCCCCCCCCCCCCCCATCTCTAGAGAATATTTAGAGGACTCACTGTGCACTTTCAATGGGTATCAGAGCGAGGTTGATCATAAAAAGGTTAATACCTTGATCAAAAGATCCCCTCACTCAAACTTTTATTTCTAAAACTATTTTCAGAAAATGAGTTCTAAAGACTATGCATCCACAAGACCACCAATGCGAAATCTGAATATGTTTACACTCTAGAAGGTCAGAATAAAACTTTATATGAATTCTATTAATGATGACATTTTTAATATCATTATATTAGGTCCTCTAGTACCATTCAGAAAAGATGCAAGTGAAACTGTCACACAGGAACTTATCCCTAGAGCTGAATGGACTGATGCTGAGAAGAAGGAGAAGGCATATGATGTTGAGGCCATAAACATACTAGAGTCCATTATGTCAGATGACATATTCCAAAAGGTGATTGGCTGTAACTCAGCAAAAGAAATCTGGGAGTCTTTGTCCAGACTGGTTGAAAGCAACTCAAATGAAAGAAAGGACGGGAAGTCCCTTCTCATATCTCAATATGAGAACTTCCAAAAGAAATTTGAAGAGAATGTGAATGAAATGTATGAAAGATTCAGCCTAATCATCAATGAGCTCATGGGTCTAGACAAAGAGATCTCATTAACAGAGATCAATGACAAGCTTCTCATGTGTTTCCCAAGCACTTGGGATTCAAGGATCTGGGCCATTAGAGAGTCCAGATACCACGGAGAAATCTCTATAGATGCCTTACTTGGCAAGCTCAAATCCTATGAGCTACTTCTAAAGAGTAGAAGTGAAACTGAAGCCAAGGAGAAAGTCTCAACTCCCAGAGAAGGGACTATAGCTTTGAAGACAGCTGAAGGAGAGTCTTCCACTTCTGAAGAAGAGATGTTCAATCTCTTGGACAGAAGATTCATAAGATGGTTTAAATCTAAAGACTCTAGAAGGATAGAAAGGAGTTCAAACAAACCAAGGTTTGATAAGACTCTAAAGCAGGAAATTATTTGCTTTAAATACAGAAAACTAGGGCACATTGCCCCTGAATGTCCTGAAACACAAAAGGACAGAAGCAACAGCAAGAATGTTGGAGTTGGGGAACACTTCTGGTCAGGGTTCGTCGAACGGCATTCGACGAACGGAGAAGAGTTCGTCGATCTCCGCCTGTGCCTGACGAACGGAGAAGGGTTCGTCGAACGGCGTTCGACGAACAGAGATGGGTTCGTCGAACGGGCGAGGCCTGTGTTCGATGCTCGAAGCCTGCGCTCGATGCTTGTGCTCGACGCCTATGCTCGATGCCTACGCTCAACGCCTGTGCTCGAAGCCTGCGCTCGATGCCTGCGCTCGACGCCTGCGCTCGACACCTGCGCTCGACGCCTGCGCTCGACGCCTGCATTCAGCGCTCGACGCCTCGTGTACATACTGTCTCAGCAGGTTCCATCTCAGCGGATGTTATTGGACCATCTCATGGGATGTTTGGTCTGAGCCCGGTCTGGCACCCTATTTAAAGGGTGCCTAACCCTGGTTTAGGGATAAGGGGTCTTTAAGTCCAAGTGAGTGCAATACTGTTTTTTGCGCGGTATTCCTTGGCGGTGGTTACTTTGTTCTTGTCGGAGAGGGTTGTGTGAGGTAGGATCGGTTTTGATCCTTGTAACCTTGTAAGCTGTAATCTGTCTTGGTGATTAGAACAAAGAGAAGAGAAGGGGAGAGGGGACGTAGCCCGGCTTGGGTGAACCTTTGTATATCTATGTGTTTTCTGTGATTTTCTGTGTTTTGTTGTTTCGATTTCTTTCGACTTTCTCGTCTCGGCACACCGTGTTTTTCTTTACATTTGGTATCATAGATAGGTTCTTGATCCTGGAGATGGGTTCTGGCGGCATGCAGATCGAGATCAAGAAGTTTGACGGAAGTCGGTTCGATCTATGGAAGATGAAGATGGAAGATATGTTGATTGATCGAGATCTATGGTCTGCGATCGAGGATGATCCTCCCGTTCCTAAGGTTGCAGAGAAGGATGCGAGCGCATCGAAGGGAAAAACTGCAGAGGCGACTACAAATGGTGCAGCGGAGGCGGTGGCCTGGACAAAAACCGATCGAAAGGCTAAGGGCCTGATTCGGTTATTCCTAGCAGATTCAATCTTGACTAACGTCGTGGAGGAGACTTCAACACGAAGTCTGTGGCATAAGTTGGAATCCCTCTACCATATCAAGTCCCTGGTAAATAAATTGCTATTGAGGAAGAAGTGGTATAAACTTCGGATGCATGAGGGAGATTCGTTTTTAGAACACTTGACTCAATTCAACACCATAGTGAGTCAGTTAATCTCTATTTGTGAGAAGATCTCGGATGAGGATAGAGCCATCACCTTGTTGTGCTCACTGCCAAATTCATGGGACAATTTGATTGTCGTGATTGGGGGGAGTAGAGACAAGGAACTGTCATATGATACTATATGTGCAGCTCTTTTATCTGAGGAGACCAGGAGAGGAGGCTATGAGGCGACAAGCAAAGGTGCTTTGAGTGTATCTAGATCCCATCCTCAACGAAGGGAGAGCAAGCATGGTGGATATCAAGATAAGTCTCGAGGTAGATCCAAGAGCTAGGAGAGGGAGAAGAGTAAGAAGCCCGTTCAGTGCTGGAAGTACAATGAGACTGGTCATATGAAGTCTCAATGTCCAAACAAGGCCGTTCAGAACAAGGAGACACCGACAACTTCTGGTACGAAGAAGGAGGGCGACGGCGGTGACATGTACATCGCTGCTGCGTGCGTTGCTCAGAGAGATTCTGATTTGTGGTATGTAGACACAGGAGAATCATACCACATGACCCCTCATAGGCACTGGTTCTGTGAATATGAGAGGTTTGATGGTGGAGAGGTCATGCTGGGTGATGATTCTGCTGTGCAGATCATTGGGCGTGGCAAGGTGATGTTGAAGTTGTCTAATGGGACCACAAGGTCTCTTCCAAATGTGATGCACATTCCTGGGATGAGCAGGAATTTAATCTCAGTGGGTTCCATGGCGGATGCAGGAGTGCACTTCAGCTGTGACAAGCAAACTTGCAAGATGTCAAGAGGGGCAATGGTGATTGCCAGTGGAGTGAGACATGGAACACTGTATACTCTGCTTGCTGATACAGTGGTTCCAAGTGGGGCTCTTATCTCTAAGAGTCAGGAGGTTAACCAGGAGGAGGTGTCCAGGCTGCGGCATCATCGGCTTGGGCATATCAGTGAGAAGGGGATGTCGGCCATGGCATCCGGTCAGTTGGTGGAAGGGGTGCCTGAGTGCTCCACAAGCTTTGGGTTCTGCGAGCATTGCCTGCTTGGCAAACAGGCCAGAGTAAGCTTTCGTGGGACGGACACGAGGGCAACTGAAGTGCTTGTACAACCCTGTATTCGCCGAGTGGGCCCCCGAGGCCCAAGATATTTTTAGGCCAAATATTTCCAAAGGGCGCGACCCCGGGAGAAGGAGGGGTGAGCGTTTGGAGGGAGTCGAGTCTGAGGGGCGCATCCCAGGACTGTTCCCTTGTGAGGGCGAGCTGGGGAGGGCCGGGAGGCCTCCGGCTCCCCCAGAACCTTGTGGGGGCGAGCTGGGAGGGCCGGGAGGCCTCCGGCTCGCCCAGAGCCTTGTGGGGGCGAGCTGGGAGGGCCGGGAGGCCTCCGGCTTGCCCAGAGCCTTGTGGGGGCGAGCTGGGAGGGCCGGGAGGCCTCCGGCTTGCCCAGAGACTTGTGGGGCGAGCTGGGAGGGCCGGGAGGCCTCCGGCTCGCCCAGTGACTTGTGGGGGCGAGCCGGGAGGGCCGGGAGGCCTCCGGCTCGCCCAGAGCCTTGTGGGGGCGAGCTGGGAGGGCCGGGAGGCCTCCGGCTTGCCCAGAGCCTTGTGGGGGCGAGCCGGGAGGGCCGGGAGGCCTCCGGCCCCCCCAGTGCCTTGTGGGGGCGAGCTGGGAGGGCCGGGAGGCCTCCGGCTCGCCCAGAGCCTTGTGGGGGCGAGCTGGGAGGGCCGGGAGGCCTCCGACTCGCCCAGAGCCTTGTGGGGGCGAGCTGGGAGGGCCGAGAGGCCTCCGGCTCGCCCAGAGCCTTGTGGGGGGCGAGCTGAGAGGGCCGGGAGGCCTCCGGCTCGCCCAGAGACTTGTGGGGCGAGCTGGGAGGGCCGGGAGGCCTCCAGCTCGCCCAGAGACTTGTGGGGCGAGCTGGGAAGGCCGGGAGGCCTCCGGCTCGCCCAGAGCCTTGTGGGGGCGAGCTGGGAGAGACGGGAGGCCTTCGGCTCGCCCAGAGCCTTATGAGGGCGAGCTGGGAGGAATGTTATGGACTGCAGGAAGTTTTGCATCCAGGATTTGATCTATCTTGGGGACAATGTAGTCAAGAATTTGATCTGCAACAGTTTGGAAATGTAGAAATAGCATTTCAGGTGGATGAGATGAAGATGATTGAGAAGTGGAAGGAATGGAGGTTGGTACAAAGATGTTTGCAACATTGGCATGTTGTTGAGGGATGTCAGAATGAATAGGGCAAGAATGATGGATGGGTGACTGATGGTCATCATGCATGGGAGATGGAGGTGGAGAAGTATGAGGAGGTAGAAGGGTAGATGAGGATGGAATGTCATCAATGAGTGTGGGAGAATTTGGAGGTGGAGATTGTGCAGGGGAAATATTCTGAGGTGGCGATGGCAGAGGAGGAGAAGAAACAAGAGGAGGAGAAGGAGCTTCTAGAAGGGTTGAGGGAGTGACTGGATCAGTCCTTGTGCCTTCATAAGTTTTCTTCTGTGTAGCTGCTCCTGGGTTCTTCTTGGTAAACACCATATCCCATTTAGCAAAGAGAGCTGAGGTCAGCTTCTTGCTAGCATTAATGGTCACCTTGGGAGAGACCAGAAGGTCTTGGTGTCTTTCCTACAATACAATTCCTATAATTCTTCCAAAGCAGAAATTTTCTTTAGATATTTTCTTCTTAATCAATCCAAAGAGAATGGATCTCCAGTTCACTTTCTTCTTTTCCATTAAGGCCACCATCAACATAAATTGGTGCCTATTAATATAATCATGACCTGTTGTTTTCCCTAACAACACTTTTCCAACGATATCAGAAAGAAACTTATATTCCAAAGATAAGTTTTTCTTAAGTAGATGATTAGGGTTTCTAGTGGAATGACCCATTTTAATCAATGCTTCACCATTTTCAACAGAGCTTAGCTCTAACTCATCATCTCCATTCACAAAACCAAAAACCTCAGTGAGAATGGTAGGGGTAAGAGAGACTTGATGTCCTGAAATGGTTCCTGTTAGACTTTCATCATCTGGCTTAGCCGTAAAACACCATTCCTTAATTTCTGCTGTGTGCAGCTTTATCCTCATGCTCATTAACTTCTTTAACTGTTGCTCTTCAAAAAGTTGAAGAATATCCTTGAAGACTTGGTCAGATTGTGCGAAAGATTCCATGTCGATGTCAAACCCGGCATTGAACTTCATCGAGTAGAGCGCGGCTTGAGAAATCGTCATTTGTACCTGCAAGAGAGAAAGATCAAGTGCAGAGGGGAACTGGAGGGAAACGATTTCTGTAGGCGCAATCTATTAAGAAATAGAAAAGGAGATTATATAGATCGGAGAAGGGGGCGCATTTGAGGAGCGGGGTTCGGCAAAAACCTAATAAAAGCAGAAGTCGAAAAGACTTATGTCTCTGTCAGACGGCGTTCGACAAAAAAAATCTTTTCCGCCAATCACCGTTCGACAGGTGAGATATTCTTTATCGATTCTGGAGTTAACAGGTTTTGTCGACCGTCGTTCGACAAATGATTCAAATTCATCGTCCTCCGTTCGACGAATTGAGGGGATAAATAGAAATTTTAATTTTTAACAGATTGAATCTCCATCTATCATTCCTATTTGATTTATAAAGAAGATATGCTTCTTTTCATCCAAGGGCTTGGTGAAAATGTCAGCTCTTTGTAAATCAGTAGAAATAAATTGTAGGCAAATTTTATTTTTATCCACATTATCCCTAAGGAAGTGGTGCCTAATTTCTATGTGTTTAGTCCTACTATGGAGAACTGGATTTTGTGCTATAGATATTGCACTTGTATTGTCACAAAATATAGTTGAATTATTTAAGTTGACACCATAGTCTAGAAGTTGATTTTGTATCCACAACATCTGTGGGCAGCAACTGCCAGCAGCCATGTATTCAGCTTCAGCTGTTGATGTAGACACAGATGTCTGCTTTTTACAAAACCAAGACACAAGCCTATCACCAAGAAACTGACATTCCTGATGTGCTTTTCCTGTCTACTCTGCATCCAGCATAATCTGAATCTGAGAATCCAGTTAATTCAAATTCAGATGTTGTTGGATACCAAAGTCCTAGATTAGGGCAACCCTTTATATATCACAAAATTCTTTTTAATAAAATTAAGTGAGATTCTTTGGGGTTAACTTGAAACCTAGCACAAATACAGGTAGCAAACATTATGTCAGGCCTACTAGCTGTTAAATAAAGTAGTGAGCCAACAATTGCTCTATATACTTTTGAATCAACAGGTTTCCCTGATTCATCATTATCAACAACAGTATTTGAGGGCATGGGTGTTTTCATGGTGGAAAAATCAGACATACCAAACCTTTTCACTAATTCCTTAGCATACTTAGATTGGGATATGAAGATTCCATTTTGAGTTTGCTTCACTTGAAGACCAAGGAAGTACGATAACTCATCCATACTACTCATTTCAAATTTAGATTGCATAAGATTAGAGAATCTTTTGCACAAATTTGAATCAGTAGAACCAAAAATAATATCATCTACATATATTTGAACTAGCAAAGTTTTATTTTTATGTATTTTGAAAAATAGGGTTTTATCTACTATGCCTCTACAGAAATTGTTTTCCAAAAAAAACTAGCTAAAGTCTCATAGCATGCTCTAGGAGCTTGTTTGAGACCATAAAGAGCTTTCTTAAGCTTAAATACAAAAGAGGGTTGAGTTGGAGAGATGAAACCTGGTGGTTGTTCCACATAGACTTCTTTAATGTCTCCATTTAAGAATGCACTATTCACATCCATTTGAAATACTTTGAACTTTTTATATGCAGCAAATGCAAGAAAGATTCTGATTGCTTCAAGTCTTGCAACACGAGCAACGGTCTGATCATAATCAATCCCTTCTTCCTATGAATAACCTTGGGCTACCAGTCTTTCTTTATTTCTCACAATGTTGCCTTGTTCATCTAGCTTGTTCCTGAAGACCCATTTAGTGCCAATAACTGGATGGCCCTTTGGTCTTGGAACCAAATCCCAAACCTTGTTCCTTTCAAATTGATTGATCTCCTCTTGCATTGCAAGAATCCAATTTGGATCTTATTCTGCATCTGTTATAGTTTGAGGTTCAACTTGTGATAGGAAACAAGTATGCATCTGATTTTGGTGTAGTTGATGCCTTGTTTGAACACCTGCTGAAATATCTCCAATTACTTGTGATATTGGATGATCTCTAACTGTGATGTGGTCAACAGTTGGAGTTGGTTCAGCAATGATATCTTCTTGGGGAATTTGATCAGCTGTCACTTGATGTGACTTGTCAGCAAGATCTTCTGGATATTCTTCTTCACTATCTTCAAGTGTTTGAGTTGTTAGAAGTGAAGAATCTCTTTTCTCTAGATTTAGGTCATTTAGCTCTCCACATAAATCTGATACCTGCAAGGTATTTATGGCAGAGGTGGTATTCCTCTCCTCATTCAATAGGTTAGTTTCATCAAAAGAAACATGTATGGACTCCTCTATTTTAAGAGTAGATTTATTGTAGACTCTATATGCCTTACTAGATAGAGAATATCCAAGGAATATGCCTTCAGCTGCCTTAGCTTCAAACTTCCTTAGATATTTCTTATCATTGTTATGCACATAGCATTTACAACCAAAAATCTTAAAATAGCTAACCTTAGGCTTTTTATTCTTGAGTAGTTCATAGGGAGTCTTACCCTTAAGTTTATGTATCAGGCTTCTATTCAACACATAATTTGATGTGTTCACTGCCTCTGCCCAAAAGGAGAGTGGCAAATGAGCATCAGCAAGCAATATAGTTGCTGATTCAATTAATGTTCTATTTTTCCTTTCAGCTACCCCATTTTGTTGAGGGTTTCTAGGAGCAGAGAAACACTGCCTGATCCCTTCTTTTCCACAGAATTCTCTCATCAGAAGAGACTGAAACTCAGTGCCATGATCACTTCTGATCAATGCAACTACAGTAGAGTACTCGGTCTTGATGGACCTGAGAAAGTCAGTTAGAACTTTGAAAGTGTCAGACTTGTTCCTAAGAAAGAATACCCAAGTGAATCTTGAGAAGTCATCTACAATAACTAGAGAATAATGCTTCCCTCCTAAGCTCTGTATAGCAGTAGGTCCAAAAAGATCTAAATGCAATAAGTATAGAATCCTAGGTGAATCACTCTTGGATAAAGATTTGAAACTACTTCTAGTTTGCTTACCTAACTGACAAGCCCTGCAAAGTCCTTCCTTCTTGTATGAACCAGAAGGCAGTCCTCTGACAAGATTGTCCTTAGAAAGCTTAGAGATAGTTCTAAGGTTAATGTGTCCTAGACTTTTATGCCATAGTTCATTTGTCTTACTTATTGAATTAAATAGACAGATGTCAGTATTGGCAGAGTCAAAATTGACAAGATAAATGTTTCCTTGTCTAATACCAGATAATACATTTTTGTTTTTATTATTGGTAATAAGACATTGGGAAGGGTTAAAGGTTACCTGATAACCTTCATCACATAACTGGCTTATGCTGATGAGGTTGTGCTTGAGACCTTTGACATATGATACTTCTTTGAATATGACTGCTCAAACTTTGACTTGTCCATACCCTTTTATCTGTCCACAGTTGGAGTCTCCAAAGACAACTTTGGGTCCAAGCTTTGCCTTATAATTGCTTAGGTTGGCCTTGTTTCCTGTCATATGTTTTGAGTATCCACTATCCAAGTACCAATATTCTTTTATCCTTGGATAGCTGTGTACCTGCAAAGACAGAAAAATAAACTAGTTGTTTTTGACCCAGACTACCTTGGGTCCATTTGTTTGTCCACAATATTCAGAAATAAAGGACATTTCAGGCTGATCCTTATAGCCTTGTGGATGATATCTCCTTGGAGGTATAATCCATTCAGTAAAAGGATTTTTAGTGTGTTTAGAATTAGAATTCCTGAATTTCTGTGTATAGTTTCTGTTCGACAAATTTGGGTAAATTCGTCGATCGCCGTTCGACGAATGTACATGATTTCGTCGAGCGCCGTCCATGTAATAACTATACTAAAAATCAGTATTCAGTTTTCGTCGATCTCCGTTCGACAAATTTGAATCTTTTCGTCGAGCTTCGTTCGACGAATTCTTCTGAATTCTCTTATTCTTAACAGACTTGCTTGAAACATCTTTATTTGCTTCTACAGCCCCTTTGCCTTTAGCAGATATGAATTTTATGGGTGTAGATAATATATTCTTCTTAACTAGATGTGGCTCACTTGATGAGGCACCCAAGCCCAGTTTGATATTAAGTCTAGCATTAACTGTGCTTGTTATGTCCATCAGTTTGATACTTCTCCCATTTAGGGATTCTTCAAACTCTTTGGCTTTAGACAACTTGCTCTCAATGAGAACAATATGTTCCCTGGAGGCAGCCAAATCCTTTTTAAGTTTTATATTCTCTTCACTTATAATTTCATGTCAGCTAACTTATTTCTGAGTGAGAGTATTTCTTTCTCAGATTTCAGTAAGTCTAAGCAAAGAACTTTGAATTCAACCTTGAATTCAACTGAAGTAAAATCAAAATGAGATAATACCTGATTTGCATCATCTTCTGCTTCAGAGTCTGATTTTTCCTTATTAGAATTATGTCCTGAGGCATTGATAGCCATCATGCAGAATGTTCTTTCTTCTTCTTCATCACTGGAGCTGGATGAGGAAGCATATCCTGACTCACTGCCTGAGTCATATATTGCAATCAGACATTTGTCACTTTCATTTGATTTTTCTTCATCATCATCAGATGAACTGGATGATGATTCAGATTCAGTTTCACTCCAGGATTCTGCAATGAATCATCTTCCCTCCTTTTTGTGCTTATGTGAGGAAGATTTGCTGGAGCTTCTTTTCTCCTCTTTCTCCTTTTTCTTTTCTTTCTTTTGATTTTCTGGACATTCTGTCAGGTAGTGTCCAGGTTTCCTGCAACCATAACAAATAACTTATTTAGGAGTTGATTTGTCATACCTTTGCTTTTCTCTTGATCTGGACTCCTTCTTTCTGAAGTCCTTCTTAGCCATTTTGTAGAATCTCTTGGCTATGAGACTCATAAACTCCTCATCTTGTGGAGTCTTTTCTTCTTCTACATCAGCTGCTTTGAAAGCTATGCTCTTTTCTTTCTTTGTTGTTGGAGATGTAGTGGATGATTCAGCTCCCCTGGACTTGATGAGCTGCTCATAAGATTTGAGTTTGCCCAACAAAGCTTCAGTGGTAATCTCATTTAGACTTCTGGCTTCCTTGATTGGCCAGATTCTAGAATCCCATGTGCTGGGGAAGCACATTAGAATCTTATCATTTATTTTAGTGATAGATATCACTTTGTCCAGAGATTTCAGCTCATTAATTATGAGACTGAGTCTGTTGTACATGTCAGCCACTGTCTCTGTGTCTCCTTTCTTGAAGTTTTCATACAAAGAGATCAAGTATGATCTTCTGTCTTTTCTTTCATCTGCAGAACCTGCAACCATGTTATTTAGTGAAATCCAAATTTCTCTAGCTGAAGTACATTCAACCACTTTTTGAAATATGTCATCAGACATAGTTTGAGCCAATATGTTCATGGCTTTAGCATCTGCACTTCTTTGCTTCTTTTGAGTTTCTGTCCACTCAGGAGGTGGGACAGCATGATTGTCTCCTGTAGCTTCAGTGCTGGTTGATGTTGTAGGTGCTGGAGGCCCTGTCAGAATAACATTGAAAATTTCTTCATCAATAGAGTTCATATAAAGCCTAATCCTTGCTTTCCAGAGTGCAAACTTGCTAAGATTGCACATTGGAGGTCTTGTGCTTGAGTACTCCTTGTTCTGTGTCATGAGTTTTTAACAGAAAATAGATAAAGTAAAAACTCTAAATTAATTTAAGATCTAATTGATCTTTGTGATTCAGGTGTTAGCCTGTAAAGAATCAACCTACCTTTGATACCAATTGAAAGTGGAGGTTAGATCTTAAGTTACTGATGCGCAAAAACTATGCTCGCAAACGACAACGGCAAGTGCACCGCGTCGAAAGTAGTATAGGTTTATAAAAACCAAGGTCGTATTAGACTCGGGGTGGTTGAGTAATTCTACTTTGAAAATCGTTATTATCTTATCAAATACAAATTGGGTTGTGGGTTGCGAATAGTAAAAACTAGAAATACTAATAGAATTAATTTGATGGTTTAAAAGATAGCACCCGATCTTGAATCATCTCGGAAAAAGAAAATATTGAAATGAGAATAAAATGCAATTCTCTTGTTGAAGAGACTTTGACCGTGGAGGTTCCTGTAGCATGAACACTCCTCTCTCGAGGATTTGGTTCAACTAAGCTTAGGTGTATCGACCGAACTTTCGTTCTCAAATCGCATCGCCTAAGACTTGCTTTAGGAAGTGGACCTCGCTATTGGATTTTACTCCAATCCGGAAGAGCTACGTCGTCCTCTCTCGAGGGTTGCGTTCTACTCCTTTTACCGATGGGTGATCGATTCGCCTTACGAGCCTCTCGGCCAACTAAAGAGCGAAAATCATTATGAAAACTATATAAAAGATATAGTCTCAATGAGTTGACCAACGGTAAATCGTAGGCGTTCAACAATTAGAGAAAAACAATTTCAAAAATTATAACAATATTATCTCATCCTTGGATCATCGCGATCGAGCACCAAAGAAATTAGCCGCTCATGGAGATGGAGAAATTATTATTATAAAACTGAGACATTATGAAACGAACAACGCGACAAGAACACCAAATTGAAATATGAATAATTTTCTAAGAGAAATAAAATTGAGATTTTACTAACTTAAAAAAGTTAGGAGAAGTACACGATTGAAATAGGAGAAGTACACATAAAATATTAAATTGTTTAATAATAAAAGTGCGAGTTACAAAATAAAAGTGTTTCAAAATAAAAGTGCGAGTTACACACATAAAATATTAAATTGAAATAGGAGAAGTACACGATTAAAATAGAGGATCAAAAGACGAACAACCTTAACCCCAAAAATATATAATATTTAACCAAAATCTCAAATAAAATAAACTAACTTAAAAGTGCTTTTATTTTCTTCTCCCAATGCCTCCCCCACTTCTCCTTCCCGAGGTAATATTTATAGGCTCTTGACATGAAAATGGCTTGGGCGGAAGGTGCAGGTTGAAGGCAATCATTGAGGGCTGCATCCTTAGAGGCGTTACAATGGAGGAGCTGCTGGTGGAGGCGTTACAATGGAGGAGCTGCTGGTGGAAGGTGATACTTTAGCGAGGAAGAGGAGCCCGGGCTGGATCGCTGACGTGGAGGCGCGCATCATTGGCGGAGCTCGGGCTGGAGGCGGCATCAGTGGGAAACGGAAGACGCCATTAACGGCAACGTGGAGGAGTCAGATCATTGACGTGGACGAAGGGAGCTTGGGCGGAGGAGGCGCGCATGGAGGAGCACGGGTCGCTGACGTGGAGAGGAGCTGGAGATGGCCGGCAGCTTGGGCAGAGCAGCAGCTGGGGAGGTGGCCGGAGCTCCATGCAAAGGTGGCGGTGGCTGTTCTTTCATACGCGCATATATATATATATATATATATATATATATGTATATATATATATATAAATGTATATACATATAAATAAATATATATGTATATATAAATAAATATATATGTATATATAAATAAATATATATGTATATATAAATAAATATATACGTATATATATATAAATTTGAACAAAGGCCATGCATAGATTTCACGTGAGGGGCTCGAACGGGTGCGGCGGCAACATGAAATTATTTGGACGAGAGTGGTTGTATTCAAAGGTGGCGGCGATGACGTTGCGCTTTCGGGGTTTTGGAGGAGGCCGAAGTGGTCGAGCACAACATGCATGCGAAGGTGGTGGAGCCGAACTACACGCGGACGAATCTGTCTTTAAAATTATGGACGCGACGGCGGGATATTGCACAAAACTTCACCTCAGGCCTGCCGTATTTCTACAGAATAGAAAAATTTATGAGTTAGAACATAAGATATTATTTTTACGAAAATTTATAAAAATAACGAACAAAATGCGATAATTTATTTAAATATCTAATAAGATATTAGCCTAAAATGATGACTAAAATATCAGTCATCAAACACCTCCATACTTGAGCTTTTGTTATTCCAGAGCAAAAGAGTGAGGAAAAAATTACAAGATATCGATATTATTTCTAAATAACTAAAATTTTGTTAAACCAAGAGTAAGCTAAAAGTAAATTCTAGGAATTCAAGAATTAAGTCATAAATTATGTTGATAGTTTAAAAAGAGAAATTTGTTTAGCTAACTACTTCTCAAGATAACTATTTAGCAATCGAAATTATAGAAATTTTCAAACAAAATTAGATTGAAATTATAAACACTCTAACATAAAAGAATCTTAAGGAAAAGACGCCTACCAAAATATTGCTCTCTTAATAATTTAGTTTATGACTAGAAACAATGAAATTGGCTAGGGATGGGTTTAAACGAAATTGCATAAATGAAGACAAAGGATATGAAGAGGTTTTTGATTGGGGTGATGAATTTTATCCTCTCAACCCCCCCTTTTTTTAAAGTATATGTAATCCCAGAGAATGATAGACTATTATTCTATCATTTCCACGACATATAAATATTTTTTCTCTCTTCATTTTTATTTTTGGGTTGCATATGTTTACCAGAGAATAAAGAACTAACATCTCCTTATTCCCATGACATATGATCTAACAATAGGGGAAAAAGAAAAAATACATATGTTTAACAAGGGTAAAGAAATACTTCTAGTTTATAAATTAAACTATTTTGAGAGCAACTTTTTTAGTGGAATGAAATTTCCCAAGATCTTAAAGTTAAAAGAGAATATAATAGAAATCTAGAGATGTTTAGCCAATTTACCACAAAGTGAAGCTATTTAAAATTAAACAGAGAAGTAGCGCTAAATTAATTCTCTAATCGAATTAAAAACATAAAATGTTTCTTAAAACCAAATTACTTCAAATTTAAATTTAACAAATTTTGATAAAACAAAATATTAGCTAAATTAAAAATGAAAGAATACTTATAATCAAACCTCAAACTAAATTTCTAGAACAATAAAAACAACAAGGCTAGGCATATTTATAATTTTTATTATTTTTTTATAAAATATTTCTTGGACTTCCCGAGGGCTACCCGGTGAATGGTTCGCAGGGTACTAGGAGCTGTGATGGGAGTTCAAGCCCAAAGCGCCCTTTCCAAGAAATTAGATTTTTATAAAAAAATTTACCATTTTTTTTCAAATAAAAATACAGGGAATGCAAAGCTACACTCCATACTTAAAATTAAACATTGTCCCCAATGTTTAAAACTAAGTATGAAGAATACATGAAAGAAAAACTTTTAAAAGAAAAATACATAAAATTAAAGATAAGCAAGGGGTGCCTCCCAAGAGCGCTTTCTTTTTCCCGTCTTTAAGCTAGACGGTTATTGTTAGGAAAACGGAAAATAAAAAGAGAAGTGAACAGACAACTCCCCTAATTCACGCGTAGGTGAATGTGCCGACGTCAGCCGCCCGGCTACTCCTCCGCTTAATGTGTAATTCTCCGTTTGTCCTTTTTCTTGAATATGCAAATCCAAATCACCTATACATACCTGAGGTGATTTGAATTTATAAAGATGAGCGGCATAGGGATCATCAATTAATTGGGGTAGCAACGGCTCATCTCCAACCTAGAAATTATTAGTATAAAGAGAATCACAATTAAACGTGTCAGATAATATTTCGCAAGGAGGAGGCGCTTGCGAAAATATAAGATTAAGCTCTGACTGTTCCTTTTCTAAAATAAAAATTTCTTTTGAAAAATCTAGCGCGTTACCAAGCGGAATAAAATTTTCGGACACAAAATTTTTGTCAATTTTTGGTTTGATAGAAGAAATTCGCGAATATTCATGACAAAGAAAATAAAATCCGGGTGGAGTAGGGGAAGAAACTTGTTCTTCTTCTACTTCATCCGGGGTGCCCATAACCTTAAGAAATTCTTGGTATAATAAGTTTTCTTCATCATTGGTAAAAGAAGTTATGTGATTACATGAAACCACATGTTCCTTCATAACTAAATTATCCAAAGATGGAGAAGAAACACTAGAAGAGATTAAATTTTCCTCTAAATTTTGGGGGGAATTATCAAATTGAATCGGTGGAGATTCCCCAAAATTAGAGAAAGGCAATTGCGGCGCAAAAGAAGAAGAACAAAAATTCGGATCTAAGGATTTATCTTCATCGCCCCGAAAACTATCCGGGTGACCTTGCCACCAAGAATAATCCACTTCGGAGGTAGAAGAACAATTATTAAACACCGAAAATTTATTCTCATTAGAAAAAGCATTTTCATCAAAGTTTGGAAAATTATTTTCATGAAAAGAGGAAAAATTATGATCGTAATTATAATCAAAATTATTTCCATTATATTGAGGAAAATTATTTTCATAATAATTATTTTGATAATAAGAATGTAAATAACATTCCTCACTTTGATGAGGCGCACCACAATAATGACAACTAAATTGGCAACTTCGAGCGGCTTGTAAGAGATAAAGTTGGTTTCGAAGCTCGGCAATTTTAAAAGCCAATTCAGATTCTTTCATAATTAAAAAAAAATAAAAAGGAAACAACTTTCACTTAAATGAATGGAATTTTAAAAAATATTTTTATTATATATATATATTTTCAAAAAGCGGGTTAAATCGGTCCTGGACTTCCCAAGATCTACCCGGTGAAGGGTTTGCAAGGTACTAGAGGCTATGATGGGAATTCAAGCCCAAAGCATCCTTTCCAAGAATTTAGATTACGCCTTTTAAGATTTTTAAAAATAATTTAAAAGAAAAGGGGTGAGAAGAAAGAGAACGATAAAATTAATAAATATTTCTTTTTCAAATTATCGACCAAGGTCCCCGGCAACGGCGCCAAAAACTTGATGTGCAAAAACTATGCTCGCAAACGACAACCGCAAGTGCACCGCGTCGAAAGTTGTATAGGTTTATAAGAACCAAGGTCGTATTAGACTCGGGGTGGTTGAGTAATTCTACTTTGAAAATCGTTATTATCTTATCAAATACAAATTGGGTTGTGGGTTGCGAATAGTAAAAACTAGAAATACTAATAGAATTAATTTGATGGTTTAAAAGATAGCACCCGATCTTGAATCATCTCGGAAAAAGAAAATATTGAAATGAGAATAAAATGCAATTCTCTTGTTGAAGAGACTTTGACCGTGGAGGTTCCTGTAGCATGAACACTCCTCTCTCGAGGATTTGGTTCAACTAAGCTTAGGTGTATCGACCGAACTTTCGTTCTCAAATCGCATCGCCTAAGACTTGCTTTAGGAAGTGAACCTCGCTATTGGATTTTACTCCAATCCGGAAGAGCTACGTCGTCCTCTCTCGAGGGTTGCGTTCTACTCCTTTTACTGATGGGTGGTCGATTCGCCTTACGAGCCTCTCGGCCAACTAAAGAGCGAAAACCATTATGAAAACTATATAAAAGATATAGTCTCAATGAGTTGACCAACGATAAATCGTAGGCGTTCAATAATTAGAGAAAAACAATTTCAAAAATTATAACAATATTATCTCATCCTTGGATCATCGCGATCGAGCACCAAAGAAATTAGCCGCTCATGGAGATGGAGAAATTATTATTATAAAACTGAGACATTATGAAACGAACAACGCGACAAGAACACCAAATTGAAATATGAATAATTTTCTAAGAGAAATAAAATTGAGATTTTACTAACTTAAAAAAGTTAGGAGAAGTACACGATTGAAATAGGAGAAGTACACATAAAATATTAAATTGTTTAATAATAAAAGTGCGAGTTACAAAATAAAAATGTTTCAAAATAAAAGTGCGAGTTACACACATAAAATATTAAATTGAAATAGGAGAAGTACACGATTAAAATAGAGGATCAAAAGACGAACAACCTTAACCTCAAAAATATATAATATTTAACCAAAATCTCAAATAAAATAAAATAACTTAAAAGTGCTTTTATTTTCTTCTCCCAATGCCTCCCCCACTTCTCCTTCCCGAGGTAATATTTATAGGCTCTTGACATGAAAATGGCTTGGGCGGAAGGTGCAGGTTGAAGGCAATCATTGGGGGCTGCATCCTTGGAGGCGTTACAATGGAGGAGCTGCTGGTGGAGGCGTTACAATGGAGGAGCTGCTGGTGGAAGGTGATACGGCATCGAGGAAGAGGAGCCCGGGCTGGATCGCTGACGTGGAGGCGCGCATCATTGGCGGAGCTCGGGCTGGAGGCGGCATCAGTGGGAAACGGAAGATGCCATTAACGGCAACGTGGAGGAGTCAGATCATTGACGTGGACGAAGGGAGCTTGGGCGGAGGAGGCGCGCATGGAGGAGCTCGGGTCGCTGACGTGGAGAGGAGCTGGAGATGGCCGGCAGCTTGGGCAGAGCAGCAGCTAGGGAGGTGGCCGGAGCTCCATGCAAAGGTGGCGGTGGCTGTTCTTTCATACGCGCATATATATATATATATATCTTTACCATATAAAAAGAAATATCAAATCCATGAATTTTAAAGTCGTTGAAATGATTACGGCCGTCGAATTTGGCATCATATTTCATCAGCCGTCGGATCAAATCACTCCCTCTCTCTCCACTTTTTCATAGGTCTCCTAAACCTACTAGAGGGTGACCTAAACTATGAAGGTGTAGAGTACCATACAACATGAAATTAGTATTTTACCTCTAAATTTATTGAAAAATGAGAGTCATATGCCCCGTTTTTTTAATCTCGCAAAAATTATCAATGGTGAGATTTGAACTCAGGTTTCCACTATGTTAAACAAAGATAACAACCAACACACTTTATGATTTTTGTTGAACAAAATTGAATTAAGTTTTATATATACGCATATAAATATAGATCGCCGCCGCTGAAAGACGCCGCCCCTGCCAAATGTCGCCCCCGCAGAATGTCGTCGCCCCTGCCGAATGTCGCCCCCGATGAATGTCGTCGTCCCCACTGAATATCGTCGTCCTCGCCGAATATCGCTGCCCCGCAGAATGTCGTCCCTGCCGAATATCGTCGTCCCCGCCGAATATCGCCGCCCCCGCAGAATGTCGCCCCCTATGAATGTCGTTGTCCCCGCCGAATATCGCCGACCCCTCAGAATGTCGCCCCCTATGAATGTTGCTATCCCTGCCGAATATCGCCACCCCCGCAGAATGTCACCGCCCGCACGGGTGGCCCCCGTGCCCTGTCACTCGTATATATATATATATATCTTTATTATATAAGGGAAGGCAAAAGTTCCCATGGTGAAACTTTTACCTACCTAAAATACCCTCAAAACAATCACCCTTACAATCCAAAAACTTGGTTTTTTGGTAATTTCAGGCAGCATTAAAATAAACTTGGTTTTTTGGTAATTCATCTTTACGGCAGCCTCAAAACAATCACCTCTGCACGCTGCTCCTATACCCGCCTATTCATCTTTAGGGCACGCTGCTCCCTGTTCCTCGACTGCCACCCCCGCCGAAAGAAGCAAGCTGCTCCTCCCAAATGACAAGCTTCTCCTCTGCACGCTGCTCCTCCCGCCAGCAGCCTGCAAATCGCCTCCGGCACGGCACGCTCCTCCTGTGTTCCTCGACTGCCACCCGCCCAAAGTTGCAGGCTCCTACCGCACGGCAAGCTCCTCCTCATGATATACCTCCTCGACGCATGTCTCAAGTCTCCTCCTCCACAGACCCCCACCCTTGCTGCATTTCCGTACAGGAGAACCGCACGACAAGCCCTCCTCAACAGCTCCTCCGCCACGATTCTCAGGCTTCAGAAGCTGCCTGTGGAGTACAGAAATTCCGGCAACCCCCTCCGCCTCCGTTGTTGCGATTCCGAATCTTCCTTCAGGTGCCTTTCTGACGATCCTCCTGAACCTTTCATGCTCTACCATTTCTTTATAGTTTCCCTTTCTATATTTCTGTACAGGAGGCCCGCACGGCAAGCCCTCCTCAAGAGCTCCTCCGCCGCGATTCTCAGGCTTCAGAAGCTGCCTCTGCAGTACAGAAATTCCGGCAAGCCCCTCCTCCACCGTTGTTGCGATTCTGAATCTTCCTTCAGGTGCCTTTCTGACCATCCTCCCGAACCTTTCATGCTCTACCATTTCTTTACAGTTTCCCTGTTTATGCTCTACCAGTTCTCAATTCAGCTGCAGTTTGCGATATTTTCAAAAACTCAGCTCAAAAGGAGCCCCTCCTCATTTTGTTTAATTTTTTTATGAACTCATCTCTGCTGTTTATGAATTCAACAAAAAGTTTTCCTGTTTCCCTGTTGAATAATAAACCCTTGCCTGTAATTCACTTGGTTCAATAACATAACTTCAGTGAACAGACCACTCATTTAGTAGCTGATTATGAATTCAATTCTTTAGTGGCTGATTATGAATAATAAACTATCACCTATAATGCAGTTCACTCATTTGTGAACTGCTGTTAGTGAAGTCCATAGAACTTATGTTACTGAAGATCAGTGAGCTGCGGTTAGAGCATATGTGATTTAAGATTTCTGTAAATATTCAGGATTGTTTTCTGGATTGCATCAAATTTTATTTCTCTCATTTCTTTTATCAAATTTTATTTCTCTTATTTCTTTTAGAGAAAATCAGCCTTTCTTATTCTCTCTTGCAGTCTCATATTCAACTTTTGGAATAGGTCCGTTCTGCTGTTGGAGAAAATCAGCATTTCTTATTTCTGTTAGGTATGTTCTGATGTTAGATAAAATCAGCCTTTCTAATTTCTCTCATTTCTGTTAGATAAATCAGCCTTTCTTATTTCTCTCATTTCTGTTAGATAATATCAGGGCCTTCAGTTCTTCATTTATTTCTATAAACATGTTCAATGTGGTGCTTGCTTCTTTCTCTTTCCATCATGTGAGATGAAGTTGATGATAAACTCTTTCTATCATGCATTAGATCTTCATATATTATATTTTGATGCAAGTATATGAATAGAATTGATGTACATGAATAGATTTGTCGCCCCGACGATCAATGTCGCCCCCGACCAATTTCGCCCCCCCACGGAGAACATTAGAATTGATGTATATGAAAAGAATTGATGTTCCTGCTTAATATTTGGAGCTTCAAAAATTGCTGGAGGTTATTTGGGTTTCGAAAAAAAGCCATTCCAGAGCAAAATCCATTCATTCTAATGTTCTGATTCTTTTACTGTTAACTAGGGAAACTTAGTGAGCTCTAATGTCTTCGAGCCTCCTGCACGTCTCCTCCTCCACAGACCTCCTCCTCCACCGTTGCTGCTCATTTCCTCTTCTTTCATTTACAGAAGTCCTCCGCAAAAGTCCTCGGCGGCTCCTTCTCTTCCTCCTCGGCAGACCCTCGACACCCCCTCCTACTTCATTCGTTAAAACGCTCCTCCACAGAGGTTCCTCCGCTTCGGCTGTGCTAAGGTAATTACTCTTCTGAATATAATTTGCTCAAAACTTTGAGTTGGATGGTTGTGAAGAATTGGCAGGAGAATCCCCACCCATTGGAGAAACAATATCAACTGTTTTTTTAAAATCACCATTTTGATCCGGTGGAAAACATGATTTTTTAAGCTTCACCATATTTAAAATCATGTTTTCCACCCAAATATGATGTAGACAGTGGCAAAATCAATGCTCTTCTGAATATAATTTGCTCAAAACTGTGTTGGATGGTTGTGAAGAATTGGCAGGAGAATCCCTACCCATTTGGAGAAACAATATCAATTGTTTTTTTAAAATCACCAATATGATGGGGTGAAAAACTTGATTTTTTAAGCTTCACCAAATTTAAAATCATGTTCTCTCTTTCAGTTGCTAAAATGAGAAATCTGAAGCAAGACATTTAGAGTCTATTTTGTTTGAGATAAGTGCAGAGTCAATATCAGCAGCTCCAGAGGTACTCTGACTTTTTAACATATTACCTTTTCCCCCTATTATTATAGCTTATAAAATTGTGCAAAATATTTATTATCTATATAAATCACTCTATATAGGAGATGGCATATATAAAATAATATCTTTCAGAACCCAAGATTTTCATTACAAGTTAAGAAATTAATCATGTCTTTTTTATTTCTCTCAAATGATGGCAGAAGTTGAATATCTGAGTTTGTTTCTTCAATATTGATTAGTCTTACATGTACATCCACATTTTATAGGTTGTATGTTATAGTTGAATATTGAAAATTTGCCTCATGTGGAACACCAATTATATTGTTCGACAATTTTTTATTTTCTAAGCATTGTAACTATATTTGTTTATTCTGCGCATGTTTATAAATTAAGAAAATTGTTGATTTGATTCTGAAATTAACTAGCATGATACTAAACGTCATTTTGTATCATCCTACCATATCTCAGAAATTTTTTAAATCTCAGAAATTTAATATTTAGAAGGATAGTACTCTGTTTGTATATTTCAGATTTCAGATTTGTTACTTCCAATATCAGATTTGTTGCTTGATTAGCCTTTCTTCAACCACAGTAACTTGGGCTTCTCGGAGGTAGCCTTCCATGGTGGGATGAATTACGTTCAGTCATTGTCGTGAATTTGAAGAGTTTTGAAGAGGAGAGATTTTACGGTGGATAGTTTGGTTCATGTTTTACTCTGTAAATAAAATTGCTCCCTATTTTAAGAATGGAGTTCTCTTTCTGCTCCCCCTAAGAATTTTGTTGTAATTTTTTTTGTAATTTTTTTAATCAAGTGTCAATGTTATATAAAAATTGCTCCCTATTTTAAGAATGGAGTTCTCTTTCTGCTTCCCCTAAGAATTTTTTTTGTTATTTTTTTAATCAAGTGTTGTTAATCAAGAAATTCTTTTTACTTCTCCCTATATATTCACAAGTCATTAGTGCATATATTTTCAATTGACTGTTGGTTATTGATTATCCATTCCTATACTGATTTTTCAGTTGTTATTTTCAAATGTTTCCTATTGTGATTTTCCAGTTAACTGAATGTTTAATAGCTCATCCAGTTGTGATTTTCAAATCGTTTCTTCATTTTCAGCTAACTCACACGAACTTATTTGCCCTGTTTACTACTAATGTCAATGTTATATACAAATTTGAGGTTCATGGATAAGTTTATTAATTATTCTCATTTTCGTATCAAAATTTGAACTCATAAATACTGAAGCCTGATACTATATTAAGTACAAATAAAATGATGTGCATTGTTTCAGCTTAATGTCGATTAATGGATTAATAGATAGACCATCACATATAATAAATTTTTTGTGATTTTTAAGATTTCTAAAACCAATAGAATAAAAAATTGGCATTTGTAGAGCAGAAACTTGAAATCTGATGAAAATGACAACAAAATCTAGGTGAGCCATCCACGACTAATGTCCCCTCCTAGAACAATGTCGCCTCCACGACCATTGTCGCCGCCCCAACCAAAGTTGCTGCCCCAACCAATGTCGCCGCCCCAACCAAAGTTGCTGCCCCAATCAATGTCGCCCCCACGACAAATATTGCCCCCACGATAAATATCGCCCCCACAACAAATGTCGCACTCACCACCAATGTCGCCGCCCACGACCAATGTTGCCCCGATGACCAATGTCGCAGCCCACGACCAATGTCGCCCCGACGACCAATGTCGACCCGACGACCAATGTCGCCGCCCACGACCAATGTCGCCCCCCACGACCAATGTCGCCGACCACGACCAATGTCGCACCACGACCAATGTCGCCGCCACGACCAATGTCTCCGCCACGACCAATGTCGCCGACCAATGTCGTCGCTACGATAAATGTCATCGCCACGACCAATGTCGCCCCCCCCCCCCCACGGGGTCCCCCGTGCACGACTACTCGTATATATATATACATATATATATATATATATATATATACGAGCATCTTCGCACGGGCTACGCCCGTGCTCGATGCTCTTCGCTTCGACAGTACTCCAGCAGTGACAGTACCTCCGCCCAAACCCGCCCACTCTAGGACGCTCAGTCAATTGACAGTGCATAGATAGCCACAGTGCCCCACGCAACAGTACCCCCGCCTCGACATTGTCCTGACGCGACAGCGCTTCCGTCGCTCGCGAACCCCCGAGCATCTTCGCACGGGCTACGCCCGTGCTCGATGCTCTCGGGCGGCCTTCGGCCGCATCAATGCGGGTTTCGCCTGCATAAAGTCCGTGCCGCCCGAGAGCATCGAGCACGGGCGTAGCCCGTGCGAAGATGCTCGGGGGTTCGCGAGCGACGGGAGCGCTGTCGCGTCAGGACAATGTCGAGGCGGGGGTACTGTTGCGTGGGGCACTGGGGCTATCTATGCACTGTCAATTGACTGAGCGTCCTAGAGCGGGCGGGTTTGGGCGGAGGTACTGTCACTGCTGGAGTACTGTCGAAGCGAAGAGCATCGAGCACGGGCGTAGCCCGTGCGAAGATGCTCGTATCCTAGAGAAGACAATGAATAAAAAGATCATGGGATTAATTGTTATATTTACATCGCTAATTATATCTCCTTCGTGCCAAATTGACATTATGATCCGTACAAAGGAAATGATTAAGAAATTCACGCAGAAAAAATAACGACAGACTTGAGCATCCTCCCAAATGCATGAGTTCTTAATAACTAACACCATAAATTTTGAATTCTATAAAAGATCCTATCAGCTGGACTTGATCAAAATGGAAGAAAGAGTCTGTCAATCTCTACAATTGCTGACTTGAAGCCTTGCAGTGCATTTATAACCAATCTCACAAAAACTGCTTCTGGAAAGAAACCCAAACAAAGTATATTGTCGTCAGTTGATAAAGGGGTGAAACATGCTTATCAAAATTTTAAGTTCACAGCAATTATGGCAATTTTACAGCAATTTTAATTTCACAGCAGCCAAGGAGAGTAATTCCAGCTGACGGCAACTAAAAGAATCAATAAGCGGCTAATGGCGAATTATGGGGTGCTAATAATATTGTTCTAAAAGTACCAATTAACAATATGCTGATCTATCTCTTTATTTATATTCTGAACATACATCTCTCTCTCTCCCTCTGCTTTCTCATGCAGTAATTTACTCAAATTACATCTCTCTTTTCCTCTCTGTCGCTCTCTCATGCAGTAATTTATTGAAATTACAAATTCCAATCGACGGCACAGAGGGGCAGCTAAAGGTCTCCAGTCGAGAGGAACAGTGGCAAGACCCTGTCGATAAAAACATAGCACCCGCAGAACCTACAGGAGAAAAAGGGCAGTCTCGACACGGCATCGAGATCGCAAAGAAGCTCTCAATTCTCCATCTATGGTATGGGGAAGGCGTAGAGAAGGAGGTGAGGGGGAGAGCAGACCCTTTAGGGCTTCATAGGGCTAATAGGCGGTGGAGGGAGGAGATGATAAGCTTGGGGTAGTCGGTTCAACTGAACTGTATGCAAAGAACATCATATCCAGGCGAGGGAAATCAGCGGCCAATTTTCTCCGCTCGTGATGGACAAGCACAAAAATCACCTAAGGCTTGGGGGAGAAGTTATAAGAAAGTGATCAAAGCAAGAAATGGGTGGTAAACACAAATGAATTGAGAGCTGAGCCATTTACTCCATCATTCCAGTTTTTGGCTCTAATCAATGCATTGAACCTTAGATAGTGTCTAATTATGTGAACACCAATGAATTGGTTAGTAAGTGAAAAAAAGTAAATATCAACTCAAGTGTTATCATATTTAGGCGAGAAAGAGAACATTAAAAGGGAAGGATAAATAAAAATGTTGTATCAAAGAACATATATTGAGAAACTATTTAATAATAGAGCTTGACAAAGTACTTTGAAAAAATTGAGCATCTTTAACATGGTAGACCACCCATTGCTGTCTTTTTTACCAAAGCATAGAGATACAACACATAATGAACCCAACAAAGAAAGCGTATAGGAGTGCTCGATGGCACACCTGAGATAATTCTTCGCTCTGCACTTCGTTTCCCCAACTGATAGAAGAGAGTAAGAGAGAAGTGGTACTCTTATTCATCAATGCAGCGCTCCTAAGTAAATCCAGCCACCATGCACATCCATTCAACTGAAGTCATCAACAATTCAATCATGGTAGAATTCTATTTCATAAAAATGATATATATGATAGATTGCGAAGTGTTCTTAACTTTGTATAGTTTAGGGAATATGTAGTATACCTGGTAGGGAAAAGAGTTTGGGTGACGAATATCATATATAAATGTCCATCCTCACTGTCATGAACCATTTGAAGCAGCAGTGGAAATCTATCAAAATAGAATAAAGCTTGTAATTAAAAATGAGTTATTATCATCAGAAGCTAGGTAGGAGATAATATTAGTTAAGAAGCGCACTGTGAATCAATTATTAAATATAATAGTTAAAAAACTTATTTGAGGCTTTTAAAAAAAATGATTAAGAGTATTTTATAGAAAAGAAATGTATGGATAACATCAAGCACAACATGAAAATAGATTTGACGAATAGAGAAAAAAATCACATATTGCTCTTTATCAATGGTGTGCTCCGAAGGTGCATGCCGATACAATTGTTTCAAGGTGTAGTTCTTCCCATCTTGACTCATGGATCGTCCACTTTTCTCAAATTATTACCTGCAAGAGCAGTGGTTGATTAAGAATATTTATAAAAAAATTGTATGGATAATAGCAACCACAACATGAAAATAGATTGCATGAAGAGTAGAGAAAGAATAACATACCGCTCTTTATCAATGGTGTGCTACAAAGGTGCATGCCAATGCAACTGTTTTAAGGCGTAGCTCTTCCCATCTTGAGTCATGAATCCTCCACTTTTCTAAACTTGCAAGGGAAGTGTGATTCTGCTGCAAAGATGAGAAATGCTTCTGCGTGAACAGGAGCTCGCCTTGTTGCAAAGAGTTCATCGATGGAGCTTGTTGTGCAGACAGGAGGTCAGGCTGGAGTTTGTTGTGGATAGGAGCTCGACAATGGAGTTTCTTGCAGAAAGGGCGTAGTTCTTCCTCATGTTAATCTGCTCCCAAACACCCTTGCCAGGTTCCATGGGTATACACATTAGAAACTCATCTGCTTCCCTCAAACATTCGGCTCTATCGAAAGTGTCAATCAAGCAAGTAAACAATTTGCCAGTACCGCCAGGGCCATCTATGAAGAAAATTGCGTAGTCGGCTCGATAAGAATTTTTTGGAAGGGCATACATTCACATTCATACAACATAATCAGCCTAATAATCTAATAATGTAAGAGTTGAATGAAATCGTGGTGGCCGCAAAATGTGGCATTCATGATAGCTAAAGCTAGAGTAAATGATGGCATCGACAAAAATCATCATTACTGACGTCTAAACCCATAGCAAACTCCTGCCATGTAAACAACGAATGTGAATTCAACCCAAAAATCAATAAGATCAAATTCATAATAAACTTCCTTCTAACAAAATAAATTTATGGTGAATCTACAATTACCATTTCATGTAATTGCATTCATAAACGTAAATTGCATAAACAAATATTTTAGTATACCTCATTTGAACAATTAGGTATGCAACGAAGATGCACAATCAAAAAGTGGACTTCAGGAAGAGCTATGAAGTGTGGGCAGGCTTTCGTGTAATAAACCTTGCTGTTTTGAAATGAAAAAAGATTTACAAATTTCGGTAATTAAAAAGACTATAAAATTTATAGAGAAGCAAGATGAAAGAGTTAAATGACATACCAGCGATCCTATGTTTGTGAAGGTGTGCATATATTTTTGACATGTCGTACGATTTTGGTATGAGAAAGCGTTCAGATCTGGCGAATTCCCGGAAGACAAAACTCCATTGTTCAACACCCGAAAGGTGCCGAGGCACGGTAGGTATGATTAGTCGAATGCCACGATAGTTACTTGTTGACGCAGCCATTGTGTGCCATGATTTGGGCGGCAATTGTCCATCAGGGCCTCTATATCATCCTCAATTTCTGCTAGATCGCGCAAAGTATCGACAATGAATTCGAGAGGAGGGTTTCTAAAATGCACCGGCAAACCTGAAACAATTGAATATATATATAAATTGGCTAAGGACTCCACAACTGGAAAATATGAATCCGCAACAATTATTTGCAATATAAACAAATGTTCTATAGAAAGATGAAAGTACAATGAGAGCATGTACCAGTGATTCCATGCCTGTGAAGTTGTTCATATAGATTTGAGAGGTCGGACAGCTTTGGTATGAGGGATCTTTTAGAACAAATATATGCATGGTAGACAAACATTTGTTGCTCGAGGTCTGCTACAACATATAAACTCACTATCATCAGAACATACAGGAAAAAATTACAGTACAGTATAAATTTTGAGCGAGGCATTGGTTGTAATATTGAGCAAGGGATTGATTGTAATGGTGCCTAGCTAGCTGATTTGAAATCCATGAAATGGTCTTGAAAGCTAGCGCAACAAATAAATATTTTAATAGGCAAGGAAATGAAAAGAACAAAAGTGTGAGTATAAAAAAATATAAAAGTGTGGAGCAGAGAGTGAACCTGGAGTGTCATTTAGGAAATAAGTAATGTAAAGGCAACATGCTTTGTGGAAGGCCCAAGACAGTAAGTGAGGACGCAATATTCCAATCTGGGCATTTTTTTTGAGCCCGTTGAAGTTACTGCCCCTGGATTTTTTGCTGAAAGTAAACGTTGATGTCTAAGTCTGCTGATGGGACTGCGTAGTAAATTAAATATTTTCATGTATGAGCATATTAGCGTTACATAAGTATAACTGGGAAACAATTGAGTAAGAGAGTATGGAGAGCACCTGCGAGTTGACCTTAGAAAGGAGGTCTTTGAAGACAACATTTCTTGTATAAGTGTCAGGATGTCCAGCGAGGGTACCATTTTTCACCAGAACCTTTGTATTCGATGCAGTGACTCCTCTTGATAAAGCAACATAAAGTTGGCCGTGGGTGAAAACATGAGATGGCAAGTAAATGCCAACGTGCTTGATTGTTTGTCCTTGAGATTTGTTGATGGTTAGAGCAAAGCTTAAACAGACTGGAAATTGTTTGCGAGTTAGCTCAAAAGGCATTTTTAAATCTTGAGCATTTTTTAGAGGTATACGGGGAAGGAATACTGGTTTGCCTTTATGTTGTCCTGTAAGTATTTCTGCTTCAATAACATTTCTTGTAAATTGACGGCAGATGAGTCTCGAACCATTGCAAAGACCGATTCTAGGATTTAAATTCCGCAGAAGCATAATGGGTGTTCCTTTTTTCAAAGGTAGTCTATGCGGTGGAAGATTGCCTGGTGATATGCTATTTAGAAACTCTTGCGGGTATAAGTTATATCTGTCATCATCAACAGAATCAAAAGAGTAATACGTGACCTCGTCCCCGGGGAACATGTGGAGGCATTTTTCATTTAGTTGACCGACATCTTCATTTAAGGGTGTTAACAAAGTTCTGTCTTCCAAGTAATCAGAGTCATTCATGTGGAGTGTAATATCAGTAAATATGATACTGATTAGTACATTGATTGAATGTTCACCCTCCCATGGAATAATCATTGAATTAGGAATACGAAACATATTATCCTCGAACGTAGGCTCATCGCCATTTCCAACGCGAAGTAAAAAATTGGAGAAATTTTGATCAGATAGAGCACGCATATTTTCAGTTAATGAAAGCAATTTTACAGTTGACCACAAAGGTGATTCAACTATGCTCGCATTAATAATTTCTGATTTTGTTCCATTAATTACGACAGGCAGAACTTGCCGAAAATCCCCTCCCATGATTACAATTTTACCGCCAAAAGGTCGGTTTACGCATAGAACATCACGCAACGACCGATCAACAGCCTCAAATACATGTTTATGTGACATCGGTGCCTCATCCCACAAAATAGCGGAGCATTGTTGCAAAAGCTGCTGTATATCAGATTGCTTGCCAAATTTACAGAATGAGCTAGATTGCAGAGGAATTGGAATTTTGAATTTCAAATGGGCTGTTCCCCCGCCTGGAAGAAGTGTCGCAGCAATTCCCGATGATGCTGTCGCAAGCACAATATGACCATTTTGACGCAAATGCGCAAACATAGATTTGTACAAAAATGTTTTGCTAGTGCCACCAGGCCCATCTATAAAGAAAATACCACTCTGTCGCCGTGTGATTGTTTCAAGAATAGTACAGAAGGCATAACTTTGGCTGGGATTCAAAGATGAAACAGAGTTCAGATCCGTATATGAGATAGGTATTGAGAGCTCATCTTCAACTAAGGCAGAGAAGTTGGGCATATCTGTAAAAATGGCAGACATTTGAGGGATGTCAAATTGTGTGATGCTTTTGTTATGTTGTTGTAGAGTGTAATCGAGCTCGTGAAGAAGCTTGTTCATGACATATAACTCGCTGATAGAAGCATTGGCAACAAAATCTTCAGTCATCGCGGTGTAATTGTCATTCCACAACTGTCTAACATCTGTAGGGTTGCAGTATAACAGAATTGTAGTAAACAAAGTTCGAAGTGCTGCAGGCATTTGAAATTTTGTAGCCTCGCGCATGCAGTAATGTAAACTGTTGTCTCGTTCCAATAGACCATAGTGTTCAGCAGCTTCTTTAAACGTTGAATGGAAAGTTGAACCAACTGTCAGAAGATGATCAAAAGATCGTGGGCCCCGAATGTGATTTAGGAGCATGCGCAAATAAAATCTTTCGCCCTCGGAAGGATGTACAGAGTAAATTCGTCCAATAACTTTTTGCCGACGTCTTCGCACGTGTCAAGTTCTAGAAGTCAAATTCCATGTATAGTGTTTAGGAAAATCGATGTACAAATAATTGCGTGCTTCTTCCTGAACAAAGCAAATATTGAAAAATTCGGTTAACATTGTCCTGAAATTTTGCTCATTCGCTAGAACATTGTTTACTAAGTCAGTAGTGCGAAACTGAACTTGATGCTTATCAGGCAAGTGTATCTGCAAACGGATAACCGAAAGATATGTCTGGTACATAGTAAATTTAAATATTTTCCAAAATGCTTCCCGTGGACATATCCACTGCCCATTTACGTACTCAGATACTTCATTCTGATCCTGAAGAGGCTGAACTTGGAACGCAATGGCATCAGGGCCTTTGTGAATGAATTTATATAAATATTTTATACTTTGAATACTGCTGCAAATCTCGACATTAATATGACAGTGGTACTTCAACAAAAGTCATGGGTTGTAAGGAACAACCCACCTATTGTCAATAACAAAATCTTGGGCACGCTGCAGCGTAAATGATCTTCCATTATCATGGCGTCGATAAATCGGGTAGGAGTCTGCTCCCTGCAACGTATGCTCAGAAAAAAAATTTGGGTAACCTTTTTTGCAGTCGCCGTGCTTCATGCAAGGGGCATGAGGGTTTACGTGTGCACACGGGCCATGAATCATATGACGCACAACATCGTTATATAATTCGGGTTCATGTTCGTCCTGAGGAAGCTCGGCTCTAACAATCTTATCATATTCATCCGGAGTATTCATTTTATCATGCGCATCGAAAATAATTAGCATATGAACATGTGGTAAACCTCTTTTTTGAAACTCGATTACGTGGACGTGACTAATTGTTCTACCAAAAACATGTTTATGGAAAATATCATGCTTTAACTTTGCATATTTAGCGTGGAATATTCGAGCGACTAAATCAGGACGGTCCTGAGAGGTCTGCCCTGGATAAAGTGACTCGGTGATTTCCGGCCAAGAAGAGTTGCACTTCATTGTTAAAAATATATCTGGTCTGCCATAACGCTGGACAACCGCCATTGCATCCTGATAACGTTGGTACATGTCGCGAGGGCTTCCAATAAAAGATGATGGCAGTACGATACGATGACCAACATTGGCTGCAAGAGAATGATATATTGTAAGAGTCTAGATCAATCTGAGATCATAGAATCAAAAGCCTATATGGATCCACAGTGAACACACCTCCACTATTTTCTCCAGCATTAAGGCAGTCCTGCAAGCCGCTGTACAGTTCAGCACGGATATTCTTCTGGTTTTTTTTAATCCAACGCAGTTTTTGAGTTTCAATCTTAATATAATTGTCAACTACGTATTGTTGCAGCAAACGACAACCGTGCAATGGCAAGGATAAATCTGGTCGGCGATCCTGCAAGAGAACGAATATAAAATAAAACATGGGTTGAGTGCAAGAATCACAACATGCGCACTGTAATATTTATTTAGAAACCTGAAGTATGTATGAGTAATAGTCACAGCAGCTAACGCGACGATTATTGAATCATGTATACTCAGCCAACCAACCATATGTCCCATATGGGTGGAGTAACGGATATTGAAGTGGATCATAATAACCAGTAAATTCTGGAATAGTAACTAATTCACCTTCGACCGTTTCGACAATTGTGTTGCGTTCATTGGATTCAAGATATTCGTCAGTGCCAACAATAATAGCAGCAACCTGTGATGCAGTTGGTAATATATATTGGTGCTGAGTAGCAGGTCTTTCCCTAATTACTAATCTGCATTTGGTAACATCGTGCCATTGTGCCAGCTGGATGAACATTAACACAAAAGGATTACATGCATTCAAAATTGTTGTTATTTTTTCAACCAGTTCACGGACCAGCTCTGTGCTTTCTTATAGGCGGTGATCTACCTCATGTTCCGTATCATATATATATATATAACTGTAGGTATCTAGGTCTTGCGTGAGGAGCAGGCAAAAGAGAACCAATTTGATGATATATTGCTCCATGAGCTCGAAATGTGTAAATGGCATGTTGATCAGCTGCTAATGCCCTATCCAACTTAACACCCATAGAGGTAAAAGAAAACACATGATTATATGAGCGAATATATCTCTTAAAATGGCGGCATTCATCAGAATCACCAACGAACAGAGCGTAGAGCTCAGTTGGAGCAGGTATAGCTGGAATCTGCACTCTTCCATTGTTGCAACACAGCGTAGAGGTTTCACCATCAAATAATCTAGCACGGCAACTATAACAAAAATGCGGTTGTTGTAGTTGTAGGTAAACAATTTGGCGAACTGAGTCTGATACACGGGCAATGTTGTGGTTTGTGGGACGGTGATTTCTATAAAAGATCTCATCATCAGAGATTTCGTCGTCTGTGCTTTCATGTTGGTGGACAGGATTTGGTGAGTTTCCTATGTTGATGAAAATAAGCATATGAATAAAAAACAAACAATCGGACATATTTCTATGCAGTGGTTCACCAAGAACAGACCTTGAACGCATATGTGAGGAAGCACACTTTGTTGTGGGAGCTCCACTGAATTTGCTTGCGTGTTTGAGGTAATCGCAAATGAAGGATTCGATTGTAATAAGTTTGGGGCAGCGCGAGTGGTTGTGGGGAAAGGGTAAGGTGTGGATGATTCTCCAATTTCAGGTGTTCTCAAAGCACGGAAGGACGCTGTGGATGGCAGTGTTGTCAGCGTATATCTGTGCACAATACCATTTTCGACAAATCTCACTGTGGAAGAACACTAAGGCTAAGATGGTGTGCTATCTAGTACTTACTGTATAAGATATACTAACTGTATAAGGCATGACAAAAGAATTTCGCACTCACTGCATGTCATGGTTGAGTGCCTGAGTTCATTGTCCAATGCCGACGCAGATGCAGTAGTCTGGCGTTTGGGCGCAACAGCGGGCTGTACTCCTGAGTTGCTATTCTGTAATTGTTCACCTTGCTGCACAATGTCATATTCGGCAAACCTAACTGCAGAAGAACACAGAGGTAATGATTGTAGCAGTGAGATGTTATTTTGCAATTGCGTAAGATAGGACACAAAAGAATTGCGTACTCACCACCTGTCATGTTTGAGTGCCCAGGTTCACTGATGAACGCCGACGCGGGTGCAGTAGTTTGGTGTTCAAGCGCAGTAGCGGATTGCACCACTGAGTTGTTATCTTGGAGTTGTTGGCTTTGTTGCGGTAATCGTGCGCTACGCCTTCGAGCAGCATTGAGCCCAATTTCTCTTTGGTGTGCTTGTTGCGCTTCAGTCATCTGAGCTCGCCTGGCTCTTTGGCGGTCCCGATTGTAAGTTCGATGCGCTTCTGTCATGTGCGCTCTTCTTTGTTGTGCATGTTGCCGGTTAGAAGCCAGATGAGCAGCACGCTGCGTTTCCGACGCATGCACGTTTCTTGTTAATGTAAACGTTTGATTATATATACGTTGTGCTACGCGCTGCTCGTCTGTCATAGATGTTCCTCTAGTTCTTTTTCGAGAACGAAGATGAGATTGAACAGGGCCACGCACTTGTTCAACGACAGGCTCAACTTGCATTTTAAATACAGTGAACTAAACCAAAGAGGAGAAATCAAAAATAGAAAAGAAAGCAGAGAGGAGAAATCAAAAAGGAATTTTGTTTTAAACTGAACAGTTGATCAGGGAGCAGCTGACAATGCAAAGGAATTTTAAAGAAAACAAACCAGAGAGGAGAAATCAAAAATAGAACTGACAGTATACAATTTTTTGAGAGAAAAGCAGTATGAATATGTTAAGTAGCATTTCTATGTAATCCAAAAACAGAGCCTGTGGATCTAACTATATGGAATTCTAATATAGTCCATTTCAACTCCCAATTAAAAGCAGTATAAATGAGTTAAATGGGTGTTGGGCACGTGTTGTTTCCTTACCAATAAACATTTTGCTCATATTGCAGATTTCAAAAAATCCCATGAGGATCATATTCTAAGTATTCTCGATTATAAAAATTCTCATGGCCTTTAAGCATTTAAGCTATCAATACATAATCCAAAAAGAAAGCCTCTAGATCTAACTATATACTGTGGAATTATAATCCTACAGTCCATCTCATAAATGTTGGAAATCATAAATGTTGGAAATGAACATAAAAGTGCTGGGTTGCATAAATTTGAGTACATAAATGTTGGAAATCTGAATACATAGAAGTGTATTGAGTTATAGGATGTGAGACATGGATAATGTCAATATAGTGATCAAATCAAAGCTAGCAGATTTCTTAAATCGACATGATTGGACTACATACTTCCTTCCCTGCACGCCTAAAGGTAAAAGTTATAAGTATCCAGCATGACCTGTAGGTAAACGATAAATGAAAATAGAGAGATGATAAAAAATAAGCAACAGTTAAGCATTTATATCGTTTTGGCTATGATAAACAAAACCTATGAACCCAAACTTTATGGAAATTCGTTGGCATAAAGATGATTGAAGCACATACCCATCTCCATCAATCCTTCAATGAATAAAAAGACGATTTCGTAAGCACGCTTCATTAAAACAGCAAATATTTGATATTAGGTAGTTATTTTTGTATAGCAACTAAACATACAGCTGACTCCAAATATCAACACTCATAAATGAAGTACGGATAGGCAATCGGGAAAGTTTGATTTTAGCTTGGTTATGGAGGTTGTGAAGGTACGACCATATGTGGGCATGAGCACCGGAATCAAGCAGATTTACGTATATATATATATATATATATATAAATTTGAACAAAGACCATGCATAGATTTCACGTGAGGGGCTCGAACGGGTGCGGCGGCAACATGAAATTATTTGGACGAGAGTGGTTGTATTCAAAGGTGGCGGCGATGACGTTGCGCTTTCGGGGTTTTGTAGGAGGCCGAAGTGGTCGAGCACAACATGCATGCGAAGGTGGTGGAGCCGAACTACACGCGGATGAATCTGTCTTAAAAATTATGGACGCGACGGCGGGATATTGCACATAACTTCACCTCAGGCCTGCCGTATTTCTACAGAATTGAAAAATATATGAGTTAGAACATAAGATATTATTTTTACGAAAATTTATAAAAACAACGAACAAAATGCGATAATTTATTTAAATATCTAATAAGATATTAGCCTAAAATGATGACTAAAATATCAGTCATCAGTTACTCTAGAGGGGGGTGAATAAAGTATTAAAAACTTTTCCTTAGTTTTATAGTGTAATTAAAATAGTGTTATATATATATGTGTAAGCAGAGTGAGAAATATATAAACAGAGTAACTGAATAGATAAAATCACACAGCACAACACAAAGAAATAAACACACACAGAAGACACAAGGAATTTATAGTGGTTCCCCAATAAATCTGGGTAGTCCACTCTTCTACCACCCTTTGGTAGGAGTCCACTAGGAGGGTCGATCAGGTGCCCTAACACCAAGGTGATTTTGATCAGGTGTCCACACACCACAGAGCTTTTGATCAGGTGCTCAAAACCAACTAGATTTTTTGATCAGGTGTCTTGCCACCAAGGAGCTACACTTTTGAAGGGAGTATTAACCCTGTACAAGAAAGGTGATAAAGAGTTATAGTGTTCTTCTCTGTCAAGATGCTGAGAGAAGACTCTAGTGGACTTGTTGTAAAGCTCCCCCTGTCTGATTGAAGTATTTGACAGATGTTGGAGAAGCTTTCTCTTGAAGACACAAATCTTATGTAGCAGATTAATCTGGAAGAACAGGTTCTTCAGATTCCTTGTTGCTCTTGTAGAAGACTTGAACTTGTAGCAGAATATCTGAGAGGTGGATCTTGAAGATGATGTTCTCAGAGAGAAGATGAGTGCTGCTTGAGGAAGAAGAAGAAGACTTGAGAATGATAGACTGAATGTTCTGCCATTTGTCGAACGCTGCTCAGAGAATGTCGAGCGCTGAAACTGGACATAATACTTCAGTCTGCTGAGAACAATTCGTCGAACGAAGCTAGACATTCGTCGAATGCCACTCGACATTTGTCGAACACTGGGAACTTAAATTTTCCTTAAGTTCCAGTAACTCTAACAGCCTAAAAAACTTGACCCTTAAACTATACAATGGGGTCAACTTGATCCTTAGTTAAAACATAGTGATCCTAGCCCAAATCAGTAATAGGATTGTTCCAACATATTATTTGCGAAGTAGAGGATCATAGCACCTGTAACCTTTCTGAGTTGGAGAGTAACCATCAAAGATACACTTTACTGCGCGAGGGGAGAGTTTGTCCCTATCGGGTGAAGGGGTATGGACGAACGCAGTACAACCGAACACCCTGGGAGGTAGAGAGAAAAGGAGGTGCTTCCATTAAATATGGTGGAGGGAATGCGGAAAATGAGGTAGCTTGAGATGAGGATGGCATGACCCCAATAGATTTTAGGCATATTCATCTAGAAGAGTAAGGTGCGAGCCATGTCGAGGAGGCGACGATTCTTACGTTCAGCTATCCCATTTTGTTGAGAGGTATATGGACAACTAGTTTGATGTATAAAACCATGTGATGGAGGCGACGACCCTCAACATGAAGATGATGGTATCGGCACATTTATGGATGATGGAGTCTCTCCAACCAAAGACTTCTGACGCCATCGCCGCGACAGTAATTGTGATGAACGTCATCGTCGCTACAACCTCCACCCGAGGCGCAAGAGTATTAATTAATAATTATAATTATTCTATTATAATTATTGATTAATTATTATCAGGTTTTTCTTTACTTTTATTTTAATGTTTGGGACTTTATTTTACTTTCAAGTTTTTTTTTAATTTGGGCTACATATAGCCATATGTGTTTGTAAGCCTATAAAAGGTCATGATGTAGAAGGATTATGATTATTGTAAGGAGATGCTTCACGAACTAAGGTTAAATCATGTGGCTCACCGTAATCATGCCGCCAACCAACGTGATGAAGCGAACAATCATAATAATAACAATAATAATGAACATGTCCCGCGTGCAAACCATAATAATGAACATGTCTCGCATGCACCATACGAGTTTGATATCACTAGGGCCTTCTGGGTCAAACCCCCATCGTACGATGGGGTGAGTGAACCCCAGGTTTTCTTAGACTGGGTTATGGAAATATAGTGCTACTTTGAGTGGCACAATCTTACCGACGTGGATAAGGTGCGAGTTGCGAGGATGAAGTTGTTAGGCAGGGCTAAGATATTCTGGTTGAATGAGGAACGACGTATAGGTGCGGTGAACGGCCTACCACCAATTGGTTGGGCAGGCATGAAGGCCATGTTGACAGACCAGTACATACATGCATACCATCGAACGCAAATGTTTGATGATTTAGCTACCCTTAGGCAAGGGAATAATGGTCGGGTGCGATGTTAGAGAGATGCCAGAGATCACCCTCTCTAGGTTCCGTAAGGGGCTTAACCCCGACATTCAGGGTAAACTCCTGTGTTATGGCCACACTGACTTAAACACCACCTTTAATGTTGCCTTAGATATTGAAAAGCACAACGCTCACAAGTCCAAAACTTGTTCATTTCAGAAGGCAAAGTCCATCTTAGGACCCCCCCCCCCCCCCCCCCCTCATCCACCCATAAGGATAAGGGTAAGTATCGGTCCGCTGACTCGAACTCTGTTGTTATTACGGTAAGGAATATAAGAAACCCAACTGGAGAGAGTGCCCATGGGTAGGATTAACCAAATGAATGATACGTGTTTTGCTTGTGGAATTCAAGGACATTACGCTAGTGAATGTCCTACTAAGCCCAAGCCCCTAGCCCTGTTAGATACCTCGACTGAATCTGCCGAGCTCATGTGTGAGGCCAGTGAAGAATCTAAATCGGAAGGAGTGCCTAGCGATATAGAGGATGATAACTAATGATGGTGATGAGGTGTATTTTAGCAACTCCAAGTGCGTATGATGAATGAAATAGGACGAATATTTTCTCTTTAAATTTTAAAAGTGGAGAGAAGTGGTGTAAGATGATAATCGATAGTGGTAGCTGTATGAACGTGGTCTCAGAAAATATGGTGTCACAGATGTTATTAACTACCGAGCCTCACCCTCACCCTTACATGGTTGCTTGGGTTAATAAGACATCCCTTCCGGTCGCGAAGCGTTGTTTGGTAACCCTTACCATCAAGGCTTATTCTGAAAAGGTTTGGTGTGACGCCATCCCCATGGATGCCTATCACGTGTTATTAGGACGCCCGTGGCTTTACGACCATGATGTTACTCATTTAGGGCGAGTCAACACGTATGAGTTCAAATTTAATGGCAAGACCAGTATCTTTAAACCCACTCCGCCTAAGGATCCATCAGTCGCCTCTAAAGACACGATTGTGCCTGTTGAGAAGAAAGCGTTAAGCTTGATGAGCAAGAAGGAGTTTGAGTGTGATAGCTTTATGGACGGTGTCATATATGCGTTAGTTTGTTTACAAATCAAGGAAGACACGTCCCTTTTTGAAAACTTACCACTAGCATTGAAGACACTGTTGGAAAAATTTAAGGACGTCTACCCAGATGATTTACCGTCTGAATTACCCCTCATGAGAGAAATTCAACACAATTGATTTCGTTATGGGTTCCTACTTGCCCAACCTTCCCCATTATCGACTTAACCCCTCCTCACACCATGAATTGCAAAAATTAATTTCGGATTTGCTAAGTAAGTGGTTCATCCGTTATAGTAAGAGTCCTTGTGTCGTACCCGCATTATTGGTCCATAAGAAAGACGGTTCCTGGAGGATGTGTGTGGATTATAGGTCAATTAATAAAATAACTGTCAAATATAGGTTTCTCATCCCTCGTTTGGACGACTTATTTTATATTTTAGCCGGGGCCACTACTTTTTTAAAACTAGATCTTAAGAGTGGCTACCATCAAATCAGAATTAGGGAGGGAGACTAGTGGAAAACGGTATTTAAATCAAAAGACGGACTTTATGAGTGGTTGGTGCTCAGGGAAGGGCTCACTAATGGCCCGAGTACATTTTCGAGGTTGATGACGTTAGTGTTCAAGCCTTTCTTGGGAAAATTTATAGTTATATATTTTGATGACATCCTAGTTTTTAGCGCCTCTCCGATGATCATGAGTCGCACTTGAGGATAGTCCTTACGATGTTGCGAAAGGAACAATTATTTGTTAATATAACAAAAATGCTCGTTCAATGTTCCATCTGTGGAGTTCCTAGGATATATTGTGAGTTCGGAGGGCATTCATGTAGATCCCAAGAATGTCCAAGCCATTAGGGATTGGCCGGAACGGACCAATATACGGGATGTTTGGAGTTTTCACGGCTTAGCTACTTTTTACCGTCGATTTATCCGAGATTTTAGTAGTATCATGGCACCGATCACAGAGTGCATGAAGAAGAGAGAATTCACATGGACCGAATCGGCCACTAAAGCGTTTGAAACAATTAAATCCCGAATGTTAGAAGCTCCTCTTTTATGATTGCCTGATTTTAATAAGGTTTTTGAATTGTCATGTGATGCGTCTGGAGTTGGTATTGGCGGTGTATTGATTCAAGAGGGTCATCCTATTGGGTATTTTAGTGAGAAGCTTGCGGGGCCAAAATTGAATTATTCTTATTATGATATGGAGTTTTATGTGATTATTCGGTGTCTCCAACATTGGCGACATTATTTACTCCCTAAGGAGTTTGTTATATTATCTGACCACGAGGCATTGAGATTTATTAATTCACAAAATAAGGTTAGCCCCAGGCATGCTAAATGGGTCTCCTATCTTCAGGAGTACACCTTTATAATAAAACACCTCAAGGGAACGCTAAATCGTGCGACAGATGCCCTTAGTCGAGTCTCTTTATTATTGTCTACGCTTGAGGTAAAAGTGATTGGGTTCGATAGAATTAAGGATGAGTACGTTAATTGTTCGGACTTCAAGGAAATATATTTATCCACTCAAAATGATTCCCCCACGACCATTTCAGCCTATTATATTAGGGACGGTTATTTATTTAAGCATTCGAATCTATGTATCCCTAGTTCCTCTTTACGTCATTTCATCATTTGGGAGTTGCATAGTGGCAGATTAGATGGTCATTTTGGTCGTGACAAGACAATCGCGTTAGTGGGGGATAAATTTATTGTCCAGGCCTTAAGTCAATGGTAAATAAAATTGTGGGTAGTTGTCATGTGTGTCAATTAGCTAAGGGCAATAAAACAAATGCAGGACTTTATACCCCTCTTCTGATTCCTTCCATACCCTGGGAAGATGTTAGTATGGATTTTATTCTAGGCCTACCCATAATGTTTAGATGCATGATTCCATTTTGGTGGTAGTAGATTGGTTTTCAAAAATGGCTTATTTTATTGTGTGTAATAAAACCAACGATGCGTCACACGTTGCGAAATTATATTTTGAGGAGGTCGTTGGGCATCGGGATGTCCCCAAGACAATAGTGACTAATAGGGACGTAAAATTTACTAGTTATTTTTGGAATACCCTTTGGAAGCTTATGGGCACCAAACTTTTGTTTTCTTCGGCCTACCATCCGCAAACGGATGGGCAAACGGAGGTGGTAAATATAAGTTTAGGTAGTTTATTGCGTACTCTTATGGGTGACCACAATGGTACTTGGGATTTACTTCTTCCTCAAGCTCAGTTAGCGTATAACAATTCTAAGAATATATCAACGGGTTTATCGCCGAATGAAGTCGTGCACGGTTATAAGGCACCAGTGCCAACTTGACTTGATTATGTTACCTCCATCATATAAGTCAAGTCAATTCGCACAGAACTTTGCCTCTCATGTTCACAATTTACATAAGTGCATTAATGCAGTGCTAACCACACAATATGCATCTTATCAATCTCATGCTAACTTACAAAAGAGAGTGTCTCACTTGAAGGTTTGCGATTTAGTTTTGGTGTGTCTCATCCCTGAACAGATGCCTTCGGGTACCATAAAAAAGTTAGCGAATCGGCGAGCTGGTCCGTTTCGAATTTTGAAGAAATTAGGAGAAAATGCATATCTTTTGGAGTTACCCACTGATTGGGGAATTTCCCTTATTTTCAATGTTTCGGATTTAACGTCATATGTTTCTCCACCACTTGAATTATATGTCTGTCCGTTTGGTTCCACTGAATTTTCTAATGGGTTGGGGGCTGAGCATGTTCCTGGATCGCTCTCTCCATCGGTCTCCACTGAAGGTACGTTGAATGTTGATGAAGAAACTTTTCCTCCTTATTTGCCTAATGCTTTTCCAAGGTTCCCCAGAACCACCTATGTACCAGACAGGATCCTCAGAGATGAAGTGCTCTCCTCTCCAAGTGGTGACATTTGTCGCTACTTGATATGATGGAGTGATCGTCAAGCCTCTGATGAATCGTGGCTTCCTGAATCGAAAGTGGCTCTTTTGGATGCTGCTCTTCTACGCTAGTACATTCAAGCCAACTCATCGGTGATGAGTACTTTTGAGCGGGGGAGGATTGATGGAGGCGACGACCCTTAACATGAAGATGATGGTACCTACATGCTTACAGATGATGGAGTCTCTCCAACCAAAGACTTCTGACGCCATCACCACGACAGTAATTATGATGAACACCGTCGCCGCTACAACCTCCGCCTGAGGCGCAAGAGTATTAATTAATAATTATAATTATTCTATTATAATTATTGATTAATTATTATCATGTTTTCTTTACTTATTTAATGTTTGGGACTTTATTTTATTTTCATGTTTTGTTTTTAATTTGGGTTGCATATTGCCATATATGTTTGTAAGCCTATAAAAGGCCATGATGTAGAAGGATTATGATTATTGCAATTAAAATTTGAAAATAGAAATCCAATTTTGGAATTCTCCTCCTCTCCTTATTTTCTCCTCTCCTATTTCCCTCCTCTTTTCCCCTTAGGGTTCGGCCAACCTAGAGCAGCCGCCCCGCTCCTTGTTCTCCTCCCCATAGTCGCAGGCCTCCCTCTCTCCCTCCTAGAGATCATCTCCACCCTGGCGTGAAGCGAAGAAGGCGGATGAGTTTCCTCTCCATACGACGCAACTCCGGTGGAACCGTAGACGAGCGATTGAGCGATTGAATGCTTGAGAAAATCTAATCTCAAGCGGGGTAATGAAACTTTCTACTTTGTGTGATTCCCTCTTGATTATTTCTTGTGGTGGATTAATTTTGGTGTGATCTTCGACAACTTTAATTTTCGTGGATTTCTTCGATTAATTTTGAGTTTATCTTAATTGATTTAAATTTGTGAGGATTGGCGATCCTCGTTTTCTTTTTGTTGGGAGAGATCTACCTTTTTCAAAATCGTTATTTTCGGTGGATCTCTTTTGGTACAACACTCGCTAGATCGGATTGGGTGGATCCATTTACCTAGGGAGAATGTTGGCCTATAGCCATTATTTGATCTCTAAGGGTGTTGCCGACCCATACATTAGCTTTTAATTGATAATTTTGCAAAGTGTGTGTGCTGTGAATAATTACTTGTGCGAACGAAGGATTGGGAACGTAGAGAGAAATTCATGTTTGTTCGTAATAACCGTGACGGAGAGCGTAGCCTACATCACCATGATTCATGCAAAACTCAGAAAATTGATGATAAACATATTCTTTGGCATTATCAGTTCTAATAGCTTTGATAGAAACTCCAAACTGAGTGAAAATTTCATTATAGAAGGTAGATAATACAGTGAAAAGTTCAGAGCGTTCTTTTAAAAGATACACCTAAGTACATCGAGAAAAGTCATCTATGAAGGTGACAAAATACAAACTACCCCAACCAATGGTCTTGGTAGGAGAGGGTCCCCAGATGTCAGAGTGGACAAGATCAAAGGGGGGTGTCGAGCTACGACCGTGCTTGGCAAGGTAGGAAGCTCGATGATGCTTTCCCAGTTGACAAGCTTCACAGTTGATAGGAGAGGTATCTTTGCAGAGGTAAGGTAGAAGTTGATAGAGCAACTAAGGTGGGGGATGAACAAGATGGAGGTGCCATTGATAGAGAGATTCGGAGGTTGCGGAAGCAGAATGTGCAGCAAGAATGTCAAGGAAGTAGAGGCCTCCACTCTCAGTCCCAGTAGCAACTGTCTCCTTCGTGTGAAGATCCTGAAAATAACAGTTAGTAGGGGTAAATACAATAGAACATTGTAATTGGCGAGAAAGAGCCTTGACAGATAATAAGTTGCAAGGAAACATAAGCACATAAAGAGTGTCCTCAAGAGAGAGAATCTGAGTGATTTGCACCACACTAGTCCCACACACTTTAGAGGGAGAACCATCGGCTGTCAGGTCTGGTGGTGAGTTTTTATGCTCTTGTAACCTTGGAAAAATTAGAGGGTTTCCTGTCATATGATTTGTTGTGCCGAAGTCAATAAGCCACTTGCCTTCAATAACCACATGGACGCTACCTGAGGAAGTAGCAACGGAAGCAGATGGGTGTGGAGTAGCAGAATGAGGTGCTGCAGCCAGAGGACAAAGGTGAGGATGCTTGAGATAGCAGCGATCAATGGTGTGACCCTTCCGACCATAATGGGAACAGAGGTACCTGGAAGGTCCTCTGCCTCCAAGATAACCACCACGACCATTGGGGTGACCACGTTCAGTCAGGTGAGCAAAACTCTTTGGAGGAGGAGAAGAGGTTAATAGGGGCCTTTAGAGGAGGGAGGTAACAGTAGAGACCCGAGCAGCTGTGGCATCAAGGGTAGGAGAGTCAGCTTCCCCAAGAATCTGCTAACGAAACATATCATAGGAGTCAGGAAGATGGACAAGGTAACACACGACCAAGAGCTCCTAGAAGTGTTTATGTTGCTTAGTGAAGTCAACAGAGAAGGGACGATGCTGAAGAAGCTCTGCTCTAAGGGCCTGAACCTCTTGATATGTTGTGGTGGGATTCATGGTGGGCGGGCAAAGAGATCAGCATATAAGGTGTAGATACGGGAGGCTTTGGCACCTTTGGAGTAAAGGGCAGCAAGATGGGTGAAAGCAGCTTTGACTGTCTCATTGTGATGGATGATAGGAAGACATTCATCAGAAAGGTTGTTAGCCAGCCAAGTGCGAACCAGAGCATCGCTAGCATCCCAATCATCATAGGTGGCAGACCCTTTGGGTGGAGGATCATGTGTTAGGTGGTGGCGTTTGCGCTGAGAGCATAAGAGGAAGGTGAATGAGACACTCCAATCAGGGTAGTTAGGTCCATTGAGTTTGGAGGAGGTTCTAAGATTGCTAGAAGAAGTACAGGTCGGAGCGGTCAGAGGAGTGGAGACCGGAACGGTCTCAGATGAGGGAGTTCCCAAGAGAAGAAGCGAATAAAATCAGGTAGTAAGGGAGATCGTGCGGTCTCACGGGAGAGAGACCGATCAGGGAGAAGACGGTCTAGGAGGAAGAGAGACAAATCAGAATCTGAAGAGAGGTTTGGTGGTCACCAGAACCAAAAGGCCGAACAGGAGAGAAGACAGGAGCTCACAACACTAAGATCGTTGTTGGCTCTGATACCATGTGAGAAATTGAAAATAATATAATTTTTATTTCCATAAAATCTGAGTATTACAAGGGTATTGCCTCCTTTATATAGACTAGGAGAGAAAGAGGAAAATACAAATCTACAATGTGGGACTAAATATCAATACAACTACAAACATTTATACATGAGAGCTGGGCGATCAGGAAGATTGAGACCGCTAAGATCGGTTTGGTCTAGAGAGCTGATCTGCGGTTACACAACAGGAGGTAGAAGGTTGTGTGACTGAGGAGACCGCCAATTGACAATCCAGAGACTGTTGAGACCGCGGATAGGAAGAGTGTCGAGATCGCGGATGGTCAGAGATAAGATCGCGGCTCTTCAATATTTACGGCGATTGATGAGTCTGAAATGGTGGAGCTGGAGACCGCGGAGACTGCTGATGCTCTGAGACTACGGAGACTGCTGAGGTGAGACCGTTGTTTTTCAACAGAGACTGAGATGGTGGAGCCGGAGACCGCTGAGACTGCTGATGCTCTGAGATCGCGGAGACTGTTGATGCTCTGAGACCGCTGTGACCGCTGAGGTGAGACTGTTCTTCTTCAACAGCAACAATTACAGATAATGGGTATTCTAGTTCTGAACAAATGAATCAACTGGGGAAAATGTTTATTGAAATTAATTGGACATAAGTATGCCCACAATGAGAATGCATATATGAGGATCATGAGCCAAGTATTACATCACCACTATCCAGCAGTGTGCAAATCAAAAGGGGTGCTCATTCCCCCTGGAAAACGAATCAACAATGGGATCTTCTCAAAATGGACTAGGCAAATTCTGAAGCCTGGTCAAGCTCCATCCTCTCCTCCTCCATCTCCAGCTCCTCAAGACTATGAAGCAGTCATAATAGATACCATACCTGAACATCCAGCACAAGAATATGTAGCAGTCATACCAGATACAATAGCAGAACATCCAACAAAGATCCCCTCTCCACAGCAACCACAATCTACCACAACCCCAGAAGACAATCTTACAGTCCTCATTTCTGCTTCTTTAAACCATCCTCCATCAATAACTCCTCCTATTAACATATCAACACCTCATGTTGATACACCTTCTACCTCCCATCCTATACCTTTCTTTGACATTGATCAAGCAATTTCTAAAGCAGTGGGGATGGCCACTGAGACTTTTGTTGACCTACTACTGACTCAATCAAGGAAATTCAACAGAAAATACTCTCAGATAGAGACAGAACTGAAAGAATCACAGGAATCAATCCAGGCAATCAAGACATTGATCTCCTCCTCACAGATCATAAGATCTTTCTTAACCTTCCTTGTCAGAAAGGTTCAGAAGGGGGAGAATGTTCAAGAAGAGGAGATGCATGCCCAAGAAGGGGAGATTGGTCAGGAAAAGGAAGTACTTGTTCAAGAAAGGGAGATTGCTCAAAACCAAGAAATGATTGCTCAAGAGGAGGAGATTGGTGTAGAACATGAGAGGCCTGCACAAATCCATGGGGAGATGCATCCATCAACCGAGGGGGAGCTCCTCACAACTGATGAGCAAATCATCAAAGATGTCACCACAATTGCTCAAGAAGCTGCTCCTATAGCTGAAGATGATGCATCACTTCAGGGGGAGCTTCACAAAGAGGACAACAAAACTGCTGAAGAGGAGAAGGAGAAGGATGATGGCATGGCTGCTGAGGAGGTGGAGGAGTCTCTCATCTTTCCACCAAGAAATGTGTCAACACAAGTATTCTCCAGAAAAAGTAAAGCTTCTCCCAAAGATCAGTAACATCTAGGTGAGAAGAAATTGAACAATTATGGTAATATTATCTATGATATAATTCTGATTACAATCGTATCTATTAATCGGAAGTTTTAGTTTATGCTACCATTATGTCATTATATACTTTTATGTACTCTGCTTTATTTTTCAATATGATTGAAATCACTTAGAATATTTGTAAAATTTGTTAAGATAAATAGGGGAGATTGTTGGGAAAACATCCTCTGGATTTATCTTACAAATTATGTAAAAGTGATTTCATCATCTAGAATTCATTACCCATATTGTATAGAGAGAGTAATATGGTCATTAGATGTCCTAGGATGTTTCACTCACATTATAGTGTCAAAGACCAGTCAAAAGGAGTGCAAAATTCAGTTGAGTTAATTATGCGTCGAATGGAAGTCGACGCAGTTTCGACTTCAAGTCGAAGTAACTTTGAATAGAAGTAAGAATAACTCAGACTGGCAGTCGATGTATCAACTAAATTCGACGCAACATCTAAAGGTATTCGATGCAGAAGGCAGAGTTAGCAAAGCAACATTTGAATTCGGCGCAACTTCTAAATGTATTCGATACAGAAGATAGAGCTCAAAGTCTAGGTCTTCATCTCAACGGATACGTTGATAAGGAATTGACGCAACGTCGATATCAGAGTTCAACTCAAAGCTGAGGAAGATTTCGAAGCAGCTTCTATTAGAACTCAGAGGTGCGTCTATAAGATGGCAAAGCTATTCGACGCAACGTTGAATACAGACACAAAATTAGAATACTTCCTGGATTCTATTCTGAAGCTTATTCAGAAGTTATAAATGAAGGTTATTTGAATTTTAATGGGTCGCCCATAGCCAAGAATGGATAGAAGAACTTCAGAAATACAATAAAGATATATTTGGAAGATATATTTGGAAGTTATCAACAGAAATGAAAAGAGCACAATACTACCTCTTGGACATTCCTATTAGGGAAATAATAGAAGAGGAAAGTAATTTATCATTATTCGACAGAAGAATAAGTATACTTAAGAACATAACAACAAAAAATAGACAGACATCAATTTAGTCTTCTTCTTCCTCAGCTCTCTGTTTCTACAGAAAAGATTAAAATAGATCTCTGTACTGGACAACACAACAAAGCTTCTTCTTCTTCCTCTCACAGCAAGAAGCATACAAATATACAGAGACCATCTTCAAGACCTGGAATTTCACAATCCTTGCATCTCTCTCAAGCAAGGATTCATCTACTGAACAGAGATCCATACAAACACTAAGTGCTTGAATCATCAGTGACTGATGCAGGAGGATTCAATCAGAAGAATCATATTTTCTTCTTCTTTACTATTTCTTTTACTTTTGTAAACTGAGTAAAGAGCCCATAGAATCCCTCTTCAAAGGATTCAGTGGTTTAAGATCTCCTTAACAAAAGATCTAGTTTGGTTCTAAGAGTCTCTTTATCAAAAGACTTAGTCTTTGGTTCTAAAAGTCTCCTTTTCAAAAGACTCAGTGGTTTTAAAAGTCTCTTTATCAAAAGACTCAGACACTGTGATATTGTATTCCTACCAATGTGGTAGAAGAGTGGATGTGTCCATATTTTGGGGAACCACTATAGATCTTGTCTCATCTGTGTTGTGATTTTCCGTGTTGTCCCTTTCTTTATTTCTTTGTGATTGTTTTATTCTGGATTGGATTTCTGAATGAATAGTTGTTAGAAGTATTTTATTATTTTGTGAATAATCTATAAAAAAAATTTAAAACTATATTCACCCCCCCCCCCCTCTATAGAATATTCAGAGGACTCACTGTGCACTTTCAAAAAATGTTCTAAAAAGTATCAAAAATACACCATCAAGCGCTAACTGCATTGTCTTAAAAAGCCAAAGAACTCAATGAAATCACATGATCCATGCATTATTTGAAAAAGTGGATCCTATGGAACAAAAAAACAAACATGCAGTTCCACTATTAAAGATGTGATCTTCTACTCAAAACTCCATCAAATTAATGAATTTAAAAGAAAACTATAGAAATATAACGCATGGTAACACTTCAGATTCATTTACATCCTAAATGATGTGTAATGCAATTCTTAACACTATACTTCAGAGATCTGTAGCAAAGTTGGAGATAGTTCTTTTGAGCTTTTCCCCCGGCTTCTCCGCCACCTTGTTCAGCGCCTCCGCGGTGCGCACCACTGTCTCCTTTCTCGTTGGTAAGCTCCTCTTCGGGGCATCCTTCTTTATCTCCCTGCTCCAGCCATCTCTCTTTGGTACATCCTTCTTCATCTCCTCCTTTGTGCATATATAGATGAGCATTGCAATAGATATATTTTAGATTGGTGAAATAACATCTTATTTCCTCTCTCTCAACTTGGTATTAGAGCCAAAACAATTTTTTTTGGCGTCTCTTCTACCATTTTTTGGGGTGAGTTTTTACGTGAAGCGGAAAACTTCCTTACCCATAGACGAGTGTGTTCTCTGCGATCGTAATCCCTCCTGATCCCGACTTTGATCCTATCGACATTTCCTCTATTGTTCCCGTCGCTGCCCCTCGGTTTCGAAGAAGAAGTTCTTCGAAACGCGACTTTCGACGCCATCAGTGAGTTCGTTTTGCCTTGCGCGAGCTTGTGCCTGCTTTGATCGTGTTCCGAAACCGCGGCGAGTTCATTCTACCTTGTGCGAACTCATGCCAGCTTCTGTGATGATCGATGAATGAACTCTCCCAGTGCCGATCATGGGACCTTTCCCAGCTCGTTCCTGCAAGCTCCTTACTGCTTTAAGAACCATCTTGATCCCGCGTGCTCCTTGTTGCTTTGATCACGCGAGCTTTCCCAACTACATCCCACGAGCTCTTCCCAGCTTGACCCCACGAGTCCTTTGCTGCTTCGCTCGCGCGAGTTTTTTGTCAGCTCGGTCGCGCGGGATCTTCTCAACTTGATACTGCGAGCTTGCCCCTGTTGTCATCTGCGAGATCTGATCTTTCAGCCTTTTTTATGGCAGACTCCTCGACTTTGAGCAATCAGTCTGATGTTCAGTTCTCGCTAGTGCCTCCTCCTCCTACTGACTACTCTCACAGCCATGGATCTTCTAGCTCCTTTGGGATTACTATTGTCCCTTTGGACGCTTTAAACAACCTTGAGTGGTCCCGGGATGCTCAGGATGCAATCTGCAACCACCATCTATATGGCTACATTGATGGGACGATGGTGCAACCCGCCGTCACTGACTCCTTATGGCGGAAGTGGGATGCTGATAACTCTCTGATGGTCTCATGGCTTCTCCACTCTATGTCTCCTTTGGTCTATCGCAGTTACATGGTCATGGACTCTGCATTCAAGATTTGGACTCGGGCACATGAGACATATTCCCAAATCGGTAGCTCCACTCGGGTGTACGAGCTTACATGGCATTATCAGGCTTTGACATGGATTTGTCAGTGTTGCGTCATATTTTTCTTAATTTGAATCTCTATCAGGAGCTTGACTACTTCGACGATTTCACTCCCGCGTGCATTGCCGATTCTTGGGCATTGAAAACAAAGGAGGCCTGACACCGCCTCCATGTCTTCCTTATGGGTCTCAACATTAAGTTTGACATGGTTCGCACACACGCCCTGAACTGCAATTCGCTTCCCTCTTTGCAACTTTCAACATGATTTTGGGTGATGAAAATCGTCGTCGTTCTCTCCAGATTGATAAGATTTTGGACCATTCCGCTCTTGCAGGCACTATCCAGGGCCTGTCATCCACCAGTCCCTCGACTAATATTTGTGCTCACTATGGAAAGTTGGGACATGTACAGGCATCTTGTTACCGCTTCTATCCTCATCTTGCTCCTGTCTGCAAGACTACTATTTATAGTGGTCGGGGTGGTTCTTGCCCCAAGACTTTCCATCCTACTGCCCATACTACTAACGCTTGTCCTGAGAAGCTTTATTCCGACATTTTTTCAGTCGAAGATCTTGTTGCTCTGCGTCGCCTCCTTTGGTCTCCTAGCACCTCATCTACCACTGCATTTGCCACTTTTGGGGGTCCCAGTGCGCAATTTTCTTCTGTTGTCCCGTCTGAGTGGATCATCGACTCTGGTACTACTGATTATATGACAGTGGCTTCATCAGGTTTTACCTCATAGACCCCTCTCTCAGGACGTGATAAAGTTAGCGCAACTAATGGATTTCTTTCCTCTATTGCTGGAAAAGGGATTGTCTTTTGTTCCCATGTCTTGCCCCTCACTTCTGTTTTGCGTGTTCCTACATTTCTTCGCAATTTACTCTCTATTAGTCGCTTGACTACATCCTTAAACTACTATGTAACATTTCTCCATGATGGTTGTTTTTTCAGGATCTGGCAACGAAGCGGTGTATTAGCAGTGTTAGGAATTCTGAGTGCATGTACATCTTGGACCATTCTCCCTCCCAAGCTCTTTCCAGTACCCATGCTCCCACTCATGTGGATGTTCATCGGTGGCATAAACACCTTGGGCATCCATCCCCCAGTTATCTTTGAAGATGTTTCATGTGTTTTCCAAATGTTTGGACAAGTTTGTTTGTGATGCTTGTAGTTTTTCTAAACATATACAGCATGGTCCGCTTAATGTATCTTCTCCTAGTGTAATTCCTTTTGATATAATTCACACTGATATTTGGGGACCTTCTCTTGCTACTTCTTTCTCTGGTCACACATGGTTTGTCACATTTATTGGTTTGTTTCTCTCGTATTACCTGGGTGTACTTATTAAAAAAGAAGAGTGATGTGTTTACCGATTTTCAACTCTTTCATAAGAAGGGTGACACTCAGTTTGGCTATAAAATTTGTGTCCTACGCAACGACAATGGGGGTGGGTAGTATGACTATCATGGTATATTTGGTACTTATCTTGCTGACCATGAGATCCTCCATCAAACCACTTATGTTCACACTTCTACCCAAAAGGGGGTTGCTGAACAAAAAACTAAACACCTTCTAGAAGTCACTCGATGCCTCCTCATTACTATGAATCTTCCCAAATCTTATTGGGATGAAGCGGTCCTCACTGAGGCATACCTCATTAATCGTCTTCCCTCCAGTACCTTATAATATGTCTCTCATTTATCTCGATTGTCCACCAAATGTATAGTGCACGCATCTCATTTACCTCCCCACGTGTTCGGATTTGTATGCTTTGTCCACATTCATCAACACACTCGTGATAAAATTATATGCATGTTCCCTTAAATGTGTTTTTGTTGGTTACTCCTCCACTACAAAAGACTATCGTTGTTATCTGCCTCTTGTCGTTTCTTCTATAGCATGGATGTCACGTTCCGTGAAGGAGAAAGATCTTTGGCTCACATCAGGGGGAGCAAGACACCTATTTCGACGTCATTCCAACTTTTCCCCTTCTCATCCTTCCAAATATTTCAACAACTCCTCCCACAGATCCAGCTACTCCCAATGCGGATCCAACTACTCCTACGAT